>JAFLJL010016675.1:0-15148 GCA_018398815.1 Conus ventricosus
CTGTCATAGTGAGCTGTGTATTATGGAGTGTGGGTGTCATAGTGAGCTGTGTATTATGGAGTGTGGACTGTCATAGTGAGCTGTCCATTATGGAGTGTGGGCTGTCATAGTGTGTCAACGTCTTTTTCAAGCAGTTTCTGAAAATGTTGAAACCAGTCTTTCAAACTAATGTTATTAGACTGTTGTTTTCCTTTATTGTTGATTTTACGCATTGAGTTCCAAAACTCCCTTTGGTCATTCGCAGAAGAAACCAGCTGTTCTACTAAATTACTGTTAAACTGTTTACGTTTGTGTTTCAACAGATTCTTGTATTCACGCCCGGCTGCACAGTAAGAAAAATGATCAGGGGGAAATAAAGTGCGACGAAATTTATTCAAAAGGTTACGGGCCTTTCTTTTACCGTTGACATCTTACGTCATACCAGTCATTACACTTTGTTTGGCTTTATGTTAAACTGTTTTTTTCCCCATACATTCAGCTGCATCGTTTAGACAACCGTTAAATATAATCAAAGATTCGTGAACATCAAAACCAATTTTTGTAATCGCCATTTCTATTCTCTCCTGAATTTCAGGAGAGCACATTGCATCACTAAAAGTACTGGCATAAGTCTCATTCCATACATACTTCTCCATTAAACATCTACCAATATTCATTTTCGCATTCTTTATGTTTTCATTAGAAAATCCGAATTTCATCATTACAGGCATATGGTGAGATTCAACTCTTTCTAACACATGCAGTTCACAATTATTAACAAATTTTGCAAGCAAATCACGTGACCTTATAAAAAAATCATTGACGCTATTGCCTCTCTCAGAAATGTATGTGTAGCGATCGTCGAAATCGCCCTGACACATACCATTCACAATATTCAAAATCAAAGCAATGCACATATTAATCAAAATCTTACCGTAGTTGTT
Organism: Conus ventricosus; assembly: GCA_018398815.1. Lineage (NCBI taxonomy): Eukaryota > Metazoa > Mollusca > Gastropoda > Neogastropoda > Conidae > Conus > Conus ventricosus. The sequence continues at coordinate 924 of JAFLJL010016675.1, forward strand.
CAGTACAGAATCTTCGGACTTCCTGTTCGTACATACAGGATTACTTAAATGCTTATGACCAAAAGGCAACCCATCGTCTTCCAAATCATATGAAATATTTGAAGTCCTGCTGTTAAAATCTCCACTTAATAACACATAAGCATCATCAACAGAAAGTAAACAATCACTCACAAACTCTTCAAGCATGCTTATTCATTGTCGTTGCCAGCATATGTATGATAAGGTGAGTCTGCTGGTGGTATGTAAGCACGATGTACAAAATATTTTTGTTCAAACTCATCAGAGATTTATCAGTCACAAAAGCGAAACAAGAAGCCGACAGAATATCCAATAATTCAACAAATGAACAGAGCTCGTGCCTCACAAGACAAACGAGTCCACCAGAGCGCCTTCCACGGGTTGTCAGTTTAATGGCAGGCTTACAGAATTTCTTATTATCCCATAAATATTGACGAATGAAAATCTTCCAAAAATGTTTCAACAAAACAAATGAAATCGAAGGAACAGACAAGCGATACCAATTCTTTATCATGTAATTTAGAAAGTAAACCATCCACATTCCAGTGAAGAAAAGACAAACATTTAGAATTATTATATAGAAAGGAGCAATCTGGGTCAAGACTTTCAGTGAACACGGAAGAAGCCCCGCCCCCGCTGTCATGTAATAGGTCACACACGGTGTCAAAAGCCGAGTCATTCAAACACATGCTCAGTGTTAACATGCACATCTTCACACCGTGCGCTGGCTGTACCGCTGGGACAACACACCTGGTCACCCGTCTCCTGATCAGCACGTGCAAGTTCACTGCTAAGCCCGCTACGCTGTGACAGCGAAACCGGTGCACACTGAAAGCTTGTTCCCTCTATGAATGACCACGAGTATCTCTGGGCGGCCAACGTCCTATCTTATTTCTACCAGCCGGTCACCAGAATCAACAAAGTATTTCTTTCCGTCTATCAGGAGGTGGTCAAATACCGCGGTGGCCCGTTGACCCTCACCACGAGCTCTCTTTAGATGCGGTGTCAACCTCCTCCTAACTTCTCTCACTCGACTAGTCCTTACCAGATGAAAATCCGACTTCCCCGAAGCTTACGCTTAGCTTTAAGCACATGTAATTTCTGCTAGAGAGAGAGAGAGAGAAAGAGAGGAGAGAGAGAGAGAGAGAGAGAGAGAACAAAGCTACAACAAATAACACGTTCTCTCTTTCTCTCCATCCATCCCACTTTCTCTTTGTCTCTCTGTTTGCCTGTCTGTCTTTTTCTGTCTGTCTCTCTCCCTCTGTGTGTGTGTGTGTGTTTGACTCGTTACTCAACGTTTTTTCCACAACGGAAGCTAATATCAGCCACGGAAAAAAAAAAACAACAACCAAGCGACGAGAGAGAGAGAGAGAGAGAGAGAGAGAGAGGTTAACGAATTCCCCGTGCTGAAGATTTGCACGCGACACTATTTACCTATTGAAACAGCTGCGCGGCCGATCTTGCACCCCTCCCCGCCCTCTGTCTTTGACATATCAAGAGCAGTGTGCACAACATTTCCCCTGGGTGCGGCACAGTTGGTTTAGCCGGTGTTCAGGTGATCGCCCGTCATACCCTTGGTCAGTGTCGTCTGTGTGAGTGAAGAAGAAGCAGAAGAAAGGAGGACGCAGAGCATGCAACTCTTGAGCGGTCGGGAGAGAGAAGTGCCGTGAAAAGTTCTGACCCTCTGTCTCTTCACCACGCCTTCCGTCAAGCAGTTCTCTCTCTGCTTCCTCTCCGTCAAGTAGTTCTCTCTCTGCTTCCTCTCCGTCAAGCAGTTCCTCTTTCTTCCTCTCCGTCAAGCAGTTCTCTCTCTCTTCCTCTCCGTTTAATGCAGTTCCCTCTCTCCTCTTCTTGATCCTGACTCCCCCCCCCCCCCCCCTCCATCCGTCGTGGCAGCCTGTCCGTGCGGTCTTCTTCAGCCCCAATGATGGAGGACGGACGAGTCTCGTCCGACACCGCGTACCTCCTGATACGAGAAGACCGGACGGGCCTGCAGCCAGCAGGCAAGGACCGCCACCAGGACAGCGCCGCCGCCGCGCCGTGCCTCTGACCCAGGGCCGAGCAGCCTGCGGGATCCCCGAACACGGCGAGCCTACACGAAAGCTCACCGCTGAGACGTCGCTCACGGAAAAACATCCCGTCGCCGCCGGGCGGGAGCGCGCGGCCAGGTCCCGAGAGAGAGCAAGGACAGGTGCGGAGCGTGCAGGGGCGGGGGGAGAACCCTGGTGAGGTGCCCCAGCGGTGCGTCCAGGGCTCTGCTGTCCCGGCCCTCACGGCTCCGGCACGAAACGGCCGCTCGCCGAGCCATGCCATTCCGCCGGTGCTCGGCGCGGTGCGGCGATTCCCAGCGCCGTCCAACGGAAGCGGTGATGACGTCAGCCAAGGACGGTCAGACCGTGACGTATGTGATAGGAGGAGACCGGAAGAGTCAGCACGCTGGACAGGTAAGGGGGGGGGGGGGGATGGGTGGGATGGGGTGGGGTGGACGAGTGGATGAAGGGGGGTGGGAGGAGGGAGGGGAAAATTGATTTTCCCCTCGCCTTCTTCACGTTGTGTATCTGACAAATGTCCTCTTTTCTGCAACTTTTTGTTGTTTTGTTTTGTTCACGTACCTCTCTGCTGTCTCGTCTCTTTGTACTGTCGGTGTTGGGGCGCCTTTTTGGTCCACTCTTCTGTCCAGTCTAAAGCTTCTTCAAAGTTTGTTTTACCCTCTGGTCAGCCTTTCTTTTTTTTATTGTTTGTTTGCTTCTCAATCTGGCGACCAGGCAGTGACGCTGGGGCACACTGTTAGAGTGGGTGGTCGTTTGTCCATTCCTGGGGGTCTCTCTGCGTGTTTGATTTTTGTGTGTCGAAAAATATCCCTTTTGTCGCATGAAAATTTTATAATGTTCTTCAAATTGACCAGCTATGTTTTTAGTCTACGTTAATTTTGTCTCGGTTGGCTTGTGTCTGTTTTCAGTGGTTGGCTTCGTTCCCCCCCCCCCACCCCCCCCCCCCCCCCCAAACTTTGAGACCTGTTTTCCCAGTGTGGTCATTTACTCTTTTCTCCTTTGTGCCCGCCCAGTCGAGGCCCAACGCGGTCAGTGTGGTCATTTTGTTTCTCACTTTGTGACCGTCCAGTGGTCAGTCAGTCTGTCAGGGGAAAAGGAAACTGTCCCAGAGGAACTGTGACCTTCAGTACGTGTGGTGTTAATGACATTCACTGTCTCAGCTGTGGGGTAATCAAAACGCGTTCAATACGTTTTGTCAGTAGACGTCCGGAAAAGGACCTGGCGGGCGCGTTAATAGGCTTTATTGACGTGGCGGTGCACGGTGTACGGTGCAGTTTTCCTCCCTTTTGCCAATAGATCATGTTCCAACTCGGTATGGCAAAAACGTGGTTTATGACACGATTAGGTCTATTTCACTTTTCACCCCCACCCCCCCCCCCCCCCCCCCCCCAACCCCCCCCCCCCCCCCCCCCCCCCCCGCCACAGTGTTTCAGCGTTGATCATGGCATGTTGGCACTTTTTGGGTTTGCTTCCTTGCCACAAGAGTGTTCCAGCGTTGTATCATGGCATAGTTGGCAATTTTGGTGCTTCTTGCCACAAGAGTGTTCCAGCGTTGTTCATGGCATTTGGCACAAATTTTGGTCCCTTTCCTGCCACAAAAGTGTTCAGCGTTGTTTATGGCTATGGCACAGTCTTTTTTTTCTTGCCTAAGAGTGTGTAACGCGGATGACTGAATTTTGCATCATAACACAGTTGGCACCGTTTGTTTCTTCTTGCACAAAGAGGGTTTTTCACAATGTTTGCACATATTGAATCATCACACGTTGGCACGTTTGTTTCTTTTTGTCACAAAGTTGGGGTTTTTTCAACAGTTGTGTGACTCAATTTTGCATTTCATGCCCAAATTTGCACTTTTGTTTTTTTTTCCATCTTTGCCCCCAGGAGTGTTTCTTCAACATGGTATGTATGATCACCATTGATATGGACCAATTGGCCTTTTGTTTTTTCCCTCTTACCGCGGGTGTTTCTTCAACATGTTGGTCACCCTTGCATCAAAGTCACAAGTTGGAACCCTATTTTTCTTCTTGCCGCAAGAGTGTCGTCCAGCGGTGGAGAGTCCGGCCAAGCTGACCCAAATTTTGACCTGGTCCCGGGCCAGCTGTCCAAAGAGGCCCGTTCCTAACGGCACCCTGTCACAGCCATTTTTTATCTGCTAAAGCTCCATGGGGTTCCATGTCTGTACACTCACAGTTGAAACACCATTCTTCTAGAGTGTTGGGGCTTGCCGGCGTTTGGGCATTTAAATTTCTACGCACCTCCACGAAACCTTTTTCAGAGTGGTTGCTAATGTCATCTTTGAATTTTGAATGGTCAACATTTTTCATCTGATCTGATTTTCGGACAAAGGTTGTTTTTTTTACAAAGAATTTTCCGGTGTGTTTTTAGGGTGACATCCTTTGGTCTACTCCCCCTTTTGTTACTCCATTTCGTCTACTACTCCATTTCGTCTATTTCCAAATTTGCATATGCAAGGCTCCCCCTGGCGTAACCAGTGTCCCGTCTACTCCAAGCAGAATCGATGGCTTTAGATCGGTAGGCGAAGCCGAGAGAGGAGAAGGACGAATGAACGAGGCCGTTGGCAGTCGTGCTCAACATTTCTGAGTGGCGAAAAATGGGAATTAGCCAAATGGGTAAAAGGGTTTTTTGAGGTGTGTTGTGTGTGTTTTTTTTTTAACGGTTGTGTGAAAATGTGTGTGTGTGGGGTGTGTGTGTTGTGTTTTTGTGTGTGTGTGTTTTTAAAAGGTTGTGTGAATGTGTGTGTGTGTTTGAAATTGTTTATTTTGACTTCAAACCGTGACAGCCCTGAGTGGCCCTTTGCGGTGGTGGGGAGTCAGCCACAAAGACTTCACCTGACCTTGAACTCCCCGCTGCATTATGCGCGCACTGTGGTCAGGGAAAATTCAGTACATCACCTTCACCTGACTTGAACCCACGTTTTCTTTGACGCGCCCCTGTGGTCGCTGGGCAGTCAGCACTGACTTTCCTGACGTCACGCTTATTTATGACGCAGTTTGAGTCATTGCGGTTCTAACGGAACCCTCCCACCCCACCTCACCATTTTAGACAGAAAGAAGGGACAGTGTATTTTCCCCTGCCCCCTCCCTTCGCCCTTTTCCCCCCCCCCCCCCAACCCCTCCCCCATTCCCTGGGAAAAAAAAGAGAAAGAAGGGCACGATCACAACACGCTTAGTATTTATTACTGAGTTGTTGATGCAAACGGCATGGTGTAATCTTTTCCCTAGGCAATTAGCCATTCTAGTATTACTAGAGGAATGGAATAGAGTGCGCGCCTCCATGTTGGTTCGGGCCCCGGGTGGGTTTGGGGGGCAGATCTCCAATCCTAAGTGATATAGCGCGCGCATGGCCTACAGTACTCGCACAGGCACAGCAACAGATAGCGATGTGCATTCACATGACACTTTTCATGTAAAGCCACAAGGCCAGCCAACCTGCTATCTCAAAACCAATAGTTATACACAAAACAACATGTGCACATTAAAATCAACATAACATGTACACATCTCTCTCTCTCTCTCTGCCTGCCTGCACTCGATTTTTGTGTGTGTGTGCGTGTTAAATTTTATAATTATTATTCGTATTACTATTGTTATTGTTAATATGTTGCTATATTCTTCATTGTTTCTGTCATTATTAATATGTGCAGTCTGTTTAGTTGAATGTTGTAGAATAGCAAGGACAGATTGGAAGAATAGGCACTGCCTAAAATCTCTATCCTTGAGTAATAAAGTTCTTGAGTCTTGAGTCTCTCTCTCTCTCTCTCTCTCTCTCTCTCTCTCTCTCTCTGGTTGTCTCTGTATCTGTCTGTTTTTCTGCCTGTATTTTTGTCTCTATCTGCCTGTCTGTCTCTCTCCCACTCCCCCCCCCCCCCCCCCCCCCCCCCCCCCCCCCCCCCGCCTTCCTCTGTCTCTCTCTCTCTTCCCCCCTGTCCTCTTTCTCTTCCACTCTCTCTCTCTCTCTCCCTCCCCCTCTCTCTGTTGGCCCCCCCCGTCTCTCTCTCTCTCCTCTCTCTCTCTCTCTCTCTCTCTCTCTCTCTCTCTCTCTCTCTCTCTCCTCTCTCTCTCTCTCTTCCCTCTTTTTCTTCCTCCCTCCCTCTCTCTCTCTCTCTCTCTCTCTCTCTCTCTCTCTCTCTCCCCCCCCATATCTCCCTGTCCCCCTCTTTCTCTTCCTCCCTCTTTCTCCCAGGCATTAATTACATCGTTATTTTCCACGTTTTTAATGTTTTCTAAAGATCCCCACCTCCTGGTCTATATTATGACTGGCGGCTGGTGATGTTTCGTTTCTATGAAAACGACAATCATTGGAAGGGCCTAGCGTTACATTCGAGAGGGCAGTGAGGTTGTGACGTTGGCTGGAAACGAACACAAACGCTAAACAATCGAAAACGTTTTCATCGGTTATTATGGACTTATTTTTCCAGTGTTTATGTGAATTCATGCGAGCCGAGCGTATGCGTGTGTGCCAAGCGTGTGTGTGTGTGTGTGTGTGTGTGTGTGGTGTGTGAGTGCGCGCGCACACGCTTCCTAATGTGTGGTGTGTTTGGTGTGCGTGCGCGCACATCGTTGTGTGTGTGGGGAAGGGAGGGGGGTAAAAGCCGTGTGAGCGCACTTGCTTATTTGCATGTACGTGTGTATGTGTGTGTGTGCGTGTAGTGTGTGTGCGCACGCACTTCCGTGTGTGTATGTGTGTGTGTAAGTGCGTTTTGTGCGTGCATGCGCTTATGTGTGTGTGTGTGTGTGTGTGTGTGTGTTTGTTTGCGTGCGCGCGCGTGTGTGTGTATGTGTATGTGTGGTGTGTGTGTGCGCGCACGCGTAGGTGTGTGTGTGGGGGAAGGTGTGTGTGTGTGTGTGGGGGGGGGGGGGGCGCTCGTGTGTGTGTGTGTGTGCGCGCGTGCGTATGCGTTTGAGAGAGAGAGAGAGAGAGAGAGAGAGAAGGAGGGGGGGGGGGGGGGACCACAGAAATTCTGAATTAAATGGAAAAAATCAAGCAGGGGAAACAATGCTGACGAAATTACAGCATTTCCTTTCCGCCACTTCATTGATCAAATTACAGCATTTCTTTTCCGTCACTTCATTGATCGAATTACAGCATTTCCTTTCCGCCACTTCATTGATCAAATTACAGCATTTCTTTTCCGTCACTTCATTGATCGAATTACAGCATTTCCTTTCCGCCACTTCATTGATCAAATTACAACATTTCCTTTCCGCCACTTCATTGATCAAATTACAGCATTTCTTTTCCGTCACTTCATTGATCGATAATCCGCTGTATGAAGAAAAATTACAGCTTCCCTTTCCGCCACTTTATTGATCAAATTACAGCATTTCTTTTCCGTCACTTCATTGATCGATAATCCGCTGTATGAAGAAAAATTACAGCTTCCCTTTCCGCCACTTCATTGATCAAATTACAGCATTTCTTTTCCGCCACTTCATTGATCGACAATCCGCTGTGTGAAGTGACAAACTGAATCTTCTACATTGGGAACGGAGGAGGTTGGAGAAGAGAAGGGGGTGGGGATGGGGGTAAGGGATGGGAGACGGGGGAGTGCCAATGTCAGACTAAAGAGAAGTACGAACATTCACAGAAGTAACAGGTCTGTGCGCGGAATGCGTTCACAGACATCGACTGCAATGAAAGTGACTTTACGTACATGCTGTTTCAATACAGGAAATAAGATTCTGAAATCTTTAAAGAAAAACTGAATATTCGATATAAAATTGAAAAAAAGTACAATGCCTATCTAACTTCAGATTATCACGATTTCTCTGTCAAATGGCTGTCATCCATTCCGTTGGTTTCTGATGAGTAATTGTCATATGTAACTGTAGATCCGCTGTAGTATGCAGAAAATGGGAAACGTGCAAATTCAGCTTTTCCCGTAGTGTTTTTAATACTGAGGTCTTTTATTTATTCTTTTTCTTCTTTAACATTCTTTCGAGTCTTCTTAAATGAAGGGTTAAAAAAAAATGCATGTAAAATGATGGCTTCTGACATTAAAAACAGACAGACAAACAAACGAACAAACAGACAAAAAAAAAACAAAAAACAAAAAAAAAAAACAAAAAAATCTGAAAGCTGCGCCCGCGTCTCCTCGCTCATATAGCATTGCAGCGAAACAAAAACACAACAATGAAAAACGATTGGGTCAAGTCGATGGCAACACATTAAGCTCAAAAAGGGGAATATCCCGAGAAAACGGTGGTTGTTTTTTCGAAAGAAAAACAAATTCAGCCCGTTCCCACGGGAAAACAGTGAGTCGGGCTTTGTCTGTTAATCCTCGCATTAAAACAGTTGCTTTATAAGAAACCGGTGAATCATTCCGGCATTAGAGGTGTGTTGATCAGGTAAGTAACACGTAGGACGAACTCATCATCCCGGCATTAAAGGTGTGTTGATGAGGTAAGTAACATGTAGGACGAACTCATCATCCGGCATTAGATGTGTGTTGATCAGGTAAGTAACACGTAGGACGAAACTAATCATGCCGGCATTAGAGGTGTGTTGATGAGGTAAGTAACACGTAGGACGAACTCATCATCCCGGCATTAGAGGTGTGTTGATGAGGTAAGTAACACGTAGGACGAACTCATCATCCCGGCATTAGAGGTGTGTTGATCAGGTAAGTAACACGTAGGACGAACTCATCATCCCGGCATTAGAGGTGTGTTGATGAGGTAAGTAACACGTAGGACGAAAATCATCATCCCGGCATTAGAGGTGTGTTGATCAGGTAAGTAACACGTAGGACGAATCATCATCCCGGCATTTGAGGTGTGTTGATGAGGTAAGTAACACGTAGGACGAACTCATCATCCCGGCATTTGAGGTGTGTTGATCAGGTAAGTAACACGTAGGACGAACTCATCATCCCGGCATTAGAGGTGTGTTGATCAGGTAAGTAACACGTAGGACGAACTCATCATCCCGGCATTAGAGGTGTGTTGATCAGGTAAGTAACACGTAGGACGAACTCATCATCCCGGCATTAGAGGTGTGTTCAACACGGTAAGTAACACGTAGGACGAACTCATCATCCCGGCATTAGAGGTGTGTTGATCAGGTAAGTAACACGTAGGACGAACTCATCATCCCGGCATTAGAGGTTGTGTTCAACACGGTAAGCAACACGTGGGACGAACTCATCATCCCGGCATTAGAGGTGTGTTCAACACGGTAAGCAACACGTAGGACGAACTCATCATGCCGGCATTAGAGGTGTGTTCAATCACGGTAAGTAACACGTAGGACGAACTCATCATGCCGGCATTAGAGGTGTGTTCAACACGGTAAGTAACACGTAGGATGAACTCATCATGCCGGCATTAGAGGCGTGTTCAACACGGTAAGTAACACGTAGGACGAACTCATCATGCCGGCATTAGAGGTGTGTTCAACACGGTAAGTACACGTTAGGACGAACTCATCATGCCGGCATTAGAGGTGTGTTCAACACGGTAAGTAACACGTAGGACGAACTCATCATGCCGGCATTAGAGGTGTGTTCAACACGGTAAGTAACACGTAGGACGAACTCATCATGCCGGCATTAGAGGTGTGTTCAACACGGTAAGTAACACGTAGGACGAACTCATCATGCCAGCATTAGAGGTGTGTTCACACCGGTAAGTAACACGTGGGACGAACTATCATGCCGGCATTAGAGGTGTGTTCAACACGGTAAGTAACACGTAGGATCACATCCCGGCATTAGAGGTGTGTTCAACACGGTAAGCAACACGTAGGACGAACTCATCATGCCGGCATTAGAGGTGTGTTCAACACGGTAAGCAACACGTAGGACGAACTCATCATCCCGGCATTAGAGGTGTGTTCAACACGGTTTAAACAACACGTAGGACGAACTCATCATCCGGCATTAGAGGTGTGTTCAACACGGTAAGCAACACGTAGGACGAACTCATCATCCCGGCATTAGAGGTGTGTTCAACACGGTAAGCAACACGTAGGACGAACTCATCATACCGGGGAGAAGAACTGAGGTTAGCAGTCAGCAGCTTAGAAACGGACAATGACTGGAGGAGGCGGGACAATGAAGGGAAAGGAGTGGGGTGTAATTTGGCTGGGCTGTGTGTGTGTGTGTGTGTGTGTGTGTGTGTGTGTGTGTGTGTGTGTGTGTGTGAATGTGTTTGTGTGTGTGTTTGTGTGTGTGTTTGAATGTTTGTGTGTGTGTGTGTGGGGGGGGGGGGGGGGTGCGTGCGTAGGTGTGTGTGTGCGTGCGCAGGTGTGTGGTGTGTGGTGGGGGGGGGGGGGGGGGGGTGCGCGCGTGTGTGATTTTCAGCGAAAGGCCTAGCGGAGAAATAGTGAGTGACAGATGTTATCCTTTGGAGTGTGTCTTGTGCTTAGTAGCAGGGGGGGAGGGAATCGTTGACGTTAGGATTGACACGGATAACGGCATGGCCCACCCCTCGCTCCCTCCGTCCCTCCAAAGCAATAAAAAAACGAAATCTCAAACCCACACAGACACACACGCGCGCGCACACAGACACACACGCACACACACACGCACGCACACATACACACACACACACACACACACACACACACACACACATCACACACACACACACCGTGCGCGCGCGCACACACAGAACACACACACACACACCACACACACACACACACACACACACACACACACAAACGCGCGCGCGCGCGCGCACACACACACACACCACACACACACACACACACACACACACACACAACACACACGCAGAGACACACACACGCGCGCGCCCGCGCACACACACACACACACACACACACACACACACACACACACACACACAACAACACCACACAGCGCGAAGTGCGGAACGCTTGTGTGACACACAGTGTCAGAAGTAGGCCAGTGTGGACAGACGGGCAGGCCTATGACTGACTTGGCGAAGAACAGGTGTGTAGTGTAGTGTTTGTATTTCTTTACCGCCCAGCACAGCCCCCAGAGGAACCTTTGCAAAACCGGTAAAAACTAAAGTTTAAAAAACAACAACAAACTTTCATTAAGCAATCGGCTTGCCTCCCCCCCTCCCCCCCCCCCACTCTGTCTCTCAATCTCCAGCTTTCTCTCGCTCTCTGTCTGTCTCTCTCTCTCTTTCTCTCCCTCTGTCTGTCTCTCTCCCCCTCTCTCTTCCTCTCTCTCTCTCTCTCTCTCTCTCTCTCTCTCTCTTTTCCCCTCACTCCCTCTCTGTCGGTCAGGTTTTTTTTTTTTAAAACATGTCCTGAGAATGTAAATTGGAATGATAAGTATGAGCGCTATGTTAGTTATTTTCTTGACTGCATTTTTTGTCTCACACTGTTGTCTCCCCTTACGTTTTTTTTCTTCTTTTTTGTTTTGTTTTGAGAAACACATTGAATAAAGATGCTTTAGAAGAAAAAGAAGAAAAGAAAAGAAAAGAGAAGAAAAAGAACAGGGTGTATATCTCTCCAGAGATCTGCAAGTTGATCAGGTCCATCGCTGTTCAATCGATCTCCTGTCGTTACGAACACAGCCCAGCATCTGAGTTTCTCCCCTTCTCCCTCCCCCCCCCAACACCCCCCGCCCCACTCCACCCCTGGGTCCCCTCCCCCCTCCTCCCAACTCCCATTTTCCACCCCGTCGTCCCTTTTCCCTCGCCGCCGCTCCTCGGTAACATTTGTTTTGAAGACAAAGGCTGGGTTGATAAATGTTTGAGCATGCATGTGAGGAGAGTCTACAACAGTTGATTTTTTTTCGATGTTCATTAGTCGAAGCGATCTCAGTGCGCGTGCATGCATGCGTGCGTGCGTACACGTGTGTGTATGTGTGCGTGCGTGCATATGGGAATGTGTATGTGCTTGAGGAGGAGAGAGAGAGAGAGAGAGAGAGAGAGGAGAGAGAGAGAGAGAGAGACAGCCAGACAACACACACACACACACGCGCGCGCACGCGCGCGCGCGCGCACTCAGAGGTCAGTCCGACCAAAGACTGATTCCATGGAAGATCTGTTCATTTGTTTATCCCGCTCGTGTATATTCAAGTAAAGTTGGTGTGTTAGATTGCGCTCAACTTGCGTCAGTTATTGTTCACGCATCATTCACGTTTGAACTTGTTTCTAATTCGGTCTCTCACTCGGGGCACAAGCACTTTCAAGGTGCGTAAGCTTAAGGTGAATTTATTCCTGAGGCCACTCTTGAGTATTTCGAACAGTCCTGAGAAAAAGAAAAAGAAATTCTTTCGATGAGCAGTACGAGGAACTTGTTACCTCCACCACCACCAGTAAGAGTGAGGATGGAGGGGAAGTGTTGATATACAGACTACTTCTAATTCTGATGATAGAGAAGACATTATGAGTCCTTCCCGAGAGGACTACGCATGCCAACCCTGCTCGTCATAGACAGACAGACTGACAGACGCAGAAGTGGGGGGGGGGGGGGGGGGGGGGGGGGACAGAGAGAGGGAGAGAGTGACTCACTCACTGACAGAGAGAGAGAGAGGGGGGGGAGGGTTGTATAGGTTCTGAATGAAAGAGAGAGGAGAGAGAGAGAGAGAGAGAGAGAGGGGGGGGGGGGGGGTTGTATAGGTTCTGAATGAGAGAGAGAGAGAGAGAGAGGAGGGGGGGGTTGCATAGGTTCTGAATGGAAAAAAAAAAAATCCTACTCAAATATGCACACATCTAGCCTGCGTTTATGGAAAGACGAAGTCAGGCTTTGAGTTGGCCTGTCAGTCAATTCATGCCTCCTGGCTCAGTCAGTCAGTCAATTCATGCCTCCTGGCTCAGTCAGTCAGTCAATTCATGCCTCCTGGCTCGTCAGTCAGTCAATTCATGCCACCTGGTTCCTGGCTCAGTCAGTCAGTCAATTCATGCCACCTGGTTCCTGGCTCAGTCAGTCAGTCAATTCATGCCACTTGGTTCCTGGCTCAGTCAGTCAGTCAATTCATGCCACCTGGTTCCTGGCTCAGTCAGTCAGTCAATTCATGCCACCTGGCTCCTGGCTCTCTATGTCTGAAGACGGTCAGTTGGCCAGTCAGTCAGTGCATGCCACCTGGCTCCTGGCTCTCTATGTGTGAAGACTGTCAGTTGGCCAGTCAGTCAATGCATGCCACATGGCTCCTGGCTCTCTGTGTCTGAAGACGGTCAGTTGGCCAGTCAGTCAATGCATGCCTCCTGGTTCAGTCAGTCAATACATGCCACCTGGCTCCTGGCTCAGTCAGTCAATGCATGCCACATGGCTCCTGGCTCTCTATTCTTTCAGAGTTCTTCATTCAAGATTTTTTTTTCCGGACAGTCCCTCACAAGAAATGTTTCATGACACAAATATTTCAGGATCTGTTTCTCACACTGTCACAGTCATAATTTTCTCCGGCACAACGCAGTCCTCACGGAATTCTTCCCAGGCAGCTCCAGATGGATTCATATCATACGGTCGGTTTCTTCAAGTTCAGACCAGATGTGTCTTAACTATACACATTACCATGACCTTGGGAAGCGGGACAGTTCATATGGTCATCAGAACCAAGAAACGCCCATACCAGGACGATAACGCCTCAACAGATGAGGACCAGGGTTGACTCGGTAATCCACCCTCAGATAAGACGACCTCACAGGTGTGGCTCTCTCACAGACCAGACCGAGCGGACAGCTCCCCACGTATGAGGCAAGGCCAAGAAACCGCACTCAGTTTTTTCTCAGTGATAATCATAAGAGTATGAACAATGCACTCTGCACAAAATTCTGTGAATTACTTGGAATTCGAACTCCAGCTGAACAGATCTCATCCTTAGGCACATGATGAGTCGTCCCGCAGTCACTGGGGCTGGCTACATGTCACCTTGACACTTGCTTCTTTCTTAATCAGAACTGTCACAACTTTGATCAGGCTTCGCTGAATCAGCAGTCAGGTCTCCCAATGGCTGTTGATCAGCAGTCAGGTCTCCCAATGCTGTTGATCAGCAGTCAGGTCTCCCAATGCTGTTGATCAGCAGTCAGATCTCCCAATGGCTGTTGATCAGCAGTCAGGTCTCCCAATGCTTTTGATCAGCAGTCAGGTCTCCCAATGCTGTTGATCAGCAGTCAGGTCTCCCAGTGCCGTTGATCAGGAGTCAGGTCTCCCAATGCTGTTGATCAGCAGTCAGGTCTCCCAGTGCCCGTT
>JAFLJL010016677.1:0-24867 GCA_018398815.1 Conus ventricosus
GATCGCCAAGTACTTTCTGAGATATTCCATTTAAAAACGAAACCCTTATGGGCCGTTATAGCCGTTAGTAACGGATATAACGGTAAAATAAAACATCGGGCATCATCTATGACCCATAATGAGGAGGCCTACAAATTTTCAGAAAAATCGGCCAAGTACTTTCTGAGATATTCCATAAAAAAGAAAAACCGTTATGGGCCATTATAGCCGTCAGTAACGGCTATAACGATAAAATAAAACACCGGGCATCATCCTCGACCCATAATGTACATACCTACGAATTTTCAGAAAGATCGGCCCAGTAGTTTTGTCTGGAGCGAGTAGAACACATTTGACCACGGACGGACACACCACACACACACACACACACACACACACACACACACACACACACACACACACTATTCCATAAGAACTGGGATTACAATGACCGCGCCTGTCGACCTTGAAAAAGCACAGGCTGCACACCAAAAATGAATGCGCCGAGGCCTTGCTTGAAGGAGTCGAGTATTTATAGACTGGCGCAGTTAGGTTGTTTGGAGAATTGTGACAGTGTCTGAAAGTTGATTTACCTTCTTTTTCTTTCATGTGGCCATCACGGCATGATGTGCCGGGTGGTTTCAAGCAGACTCTGCAGGTTCCTTTTGCAGTGAAAAACAAGATGGTGGCGCTTACAGTCGGATTCCCTTATTCAGAACAATACGAATGTGTATGAGTACACTGAACAGATACTGGCGTTTATCACCATGTGGTCCTCCTTCATCTGAGCTGTGACATGGCCCAGCCGTAGTGGCATAAACAAATACCTATGCCAGCCGAGGGCACAACAGACACTTCTCCATACAACACATTGATCTGTGGTCTTCAGACGAAGAAGAGTTACGAGTGGAACTGGAGAAAATTAATGCATGCAGCTTTAAGAGATGTTCCTCCCAGTAAGAGGCAACTTATTTTCTTCTCTCTTCCTCCCTCCCTCCCTCCTTACGTCTCTCTCTCTCCTCTCTCTCTTCTCTCTCTCTCTCTCTCTCTCTCTCTCTCTCTTCTCTCTCTCTCTCTCTCTCTCTCTCTCCGTGTGTCTGTCTCTCTCTGTCTCTGTCTGCCTGTCTGTTTCCATCTCTCTGTGTCTGTCTGTCTGTCTGTCTGTCTGTCTCTATCTCTCTGTCTCTGTTTGTCGATCTCTCCTTCCCCCACCCCTTTCTCCCCTCCCTCTTTCTCTCCCCCCTCTCTCTCTCTCTCTCTCTCTCTCTCTCTTTCTCACTCTGTGTGTGTGTACATGCGTTTTGCGCCTATGAAGTCAACGCATCTGTACTGAGAAGGGCTGGCCCTGAGAAGTACCACGACATACTGGTTCATGAAATGCAGTAGCAGTATTCACTGGTGAGCGTGTGTTCAGGCGTCAGGGGTTTCAGAACTATCATTTCAAGTTAGGTTGTCCTGACCCTCCCCCCCCCCCCCCCAATCCACCCCTCACACCCGCCCACCCCAAACCCTTGCGGAGGAGGGTTTTAAATGCGAACGGGAGGGGGTTTATAGAGTGTGGAGGGGGTTAATCTTTTGAGAGAGAGGGGGGGGAGGGAGGGAGAGGAGAGAGAGAGAGAGAGAGAGGGGAGAGGAGAGAGAAAGAGAGAGAAAAGAGAGAAAAAAGGGGGTTAAGGACCATGGGGGGGAATCCCTTTTTTCTTCATGAAGAAATAAAAGAACGGGGGCACAAAGGGCGAAAGCATAACGGGAAAATAGCAGGGGGGGGAGGCTGGGAGGGTGGGGGGGGCGGGAAAAAAGGGGAAAGGGGCCCGGGAAAGGGAAGGAAAAGGAGGACCTAAATTTGGGGACGTGAGGGGGGGGGGGGGGGGGGGGGGGGGGGGTTGGGGGGGTTTGGGGAAATGGGGCGGGATTTGGGTAAAGGAGACAGAGAAAAATCAATCGGGGGGGTTTTGGTGGAACAGAAAATTTAAGAAAACCAGGTTTTGGGGGAAAGGGGAGGGGGGGGGGGGGGGTAAGTGCATGATGGGGGGGGGAGGGGGGGGGGCGCCCCGGTGTCTTCCCCCAAAACCCCCTTTAAAAGGGTGACGGATGAGCGGGGTAAGCCCCCAGGGAATTTATCACCCCTCATCGATATGCGTTTGGGGGCCACGAGCTTTTTGGTGCCTTCCGAGTTACGGGCTGGGGGCAGACGATCATTGCGATCTGCAGTCTGCCTTTTCACTTCTTTGCCCCGTCTCTTTGAAGCGCCTTTTTTTTTTTCTTTGTGCAGAGATTTTTTGTTTACGCAAACCCACCTCCCTGCTCCCCCTTTCTGATTTTTTTATTTTTAAAAAGTTTGAATTTCGTGTGTGATTTGGGGTTGTGAGTGGGGGGTGAGGGAACTTCCACCCCCAAAAAGCGGAGCAGGAGAGGGAGCAGGAAAACGGAGATCACGACAGCGCCAAAGGGGGCGATACGCGACATCCATGACGATGGGGAGGTTCCAATGAAAAAAGACCCTAGGGGCCCGATGACGGGGCCCTTGAAACTTAAGGTGCCAATCAATTAAAAACTTTAAAAAAAAAATTTTGACAGACTGGGTTTATAACATTTGTTTAGGCCGTCCCCCAAGGGTGACACCAAAAAGGAAAAAAGCATTTCCCCCTTTTGAAAAAACCCGAACGGGAACCTACGAACCCCATACAACCCTGAGCATGACTGACTCCTTAGCCCGGTTCAAAAACATTTAAAAAAAAGATTTTTGGGGGGTTAATGGGTGTTTTTGGGGGGGGTTTGGGGGTTTGTTTTTGTTTCTTTTAAAGGCCGTCCCCCCGGGTGACAACACCAAACCCCATGCTGAAAAAAGGCACACTCCCTTGAAAGGCCCGGGAAGTTTTCCCCGCTACATCCTTACCCCTGATTTTTCGACATTACTATTAAAAGGGCCTTGGGGCGAGGGATAGACACAAGGTTTGCTCGTAATTGCATTGCGAGATCGTTTTGGCCGCATAAAGCCTTAAAGGCGAGGGAAGACGAAATGCACTGAATTTTAAACACCCCTTTCTTGTCAACAAAATAAAGAAATTATTTTTTTTATTTTTTTTTTTTTTTTAACAATCAAACTGTAAAATCGAATCGGAAGGCAAAAACAACGTGTCAAAAAAAAAAAAAATCATGTTGCATCAGAGCATCGTGATAATAGGGGAAAAGGGACATTTTTTTCCCCCCGTCCCCTGACGTTTAAGCAAAAAAACCCGGACTACAGTCAAAGCGGAAGTAATTTTAACTTTAGTAAACCCTAACAGAACAAAGGGCCCCACCCAGGAAACACCACGGGGGTGGGGACTTTTTCCCCCAAAAAATAATGGATTAAACAACACACTCGATAAAAGGAAAAAAAAAAAAAAACGCTATTAGAACAGCTTCAAAAAACCAAAAACACGTTGGGGAACGCTATCACCCAGAAAAAAGAACTACAGCGAACTGGGAAACCCCCAAATTGTAGCCCACGAAAAACGCTGCCCGCATAGAGGTCGTACGATTTGGCCCCAACCTAAACCGATTTGAGTGCCCCCTTACAGCGAATCCGTATCCATCCCAAAGTTGAAATTTCTAAACTGTGGACAAATTTGTCCAAACACACCGTAAAAAAACTGAAACATTCGCAATTTTGGCAAAATTGGTAACGAAAAAACCCCATTTGGATGGGGAGTGCCCAGTTAAATTTTGTTGTTGCTCATTTCACTTTTACAAAAAACCGCCCCCTAGCTTAGTGACGAGTTTGGGGGTTTTGATGTGCATAGTTAGCAAAACAGCTGACTCATAAAATAAAAATAAGGGGGGGTTTCGGCTGGTCAAGGGACGCAATCGCCTTGAAGTATAGCGTGTTAGGTTGGTGCTTCCCCATCGAAAGGGTTTAAATTTCCGAAAAGTGGCTAAGGGAACCCGGGCTGGGGTCTTTACTTTTCCTTTACTGGGGAAGAAACCAAACCAAGCCTACTTTTGACCCCTTTTTTCCCGTCATTATCGTGGGACCGATCTTTAACCCAAAAAAATTTAAAGGGAGGCTAGGGGGGGTTTGCCCCTGACTTTTATACCGCCTCATACAACAAAACCCTTTGACCCCATTCATCCTTAGGCTAGGGGGGGCATTGCCCAAAAACATGAACTTTTTTTTTTTTCCCCCCCCAAAATTCAAGGAGGGGTCCGTTAAGGGGGTCTAAAAATTGCACCAAAATAACAAATTCACCCAGTGCACTGGTTTGTGGGGGTTTTCAAAACGACATCGAAAAAAGAGACAGAAAAATACCAAAACCCACAGACAGACAGACAGAGGGACAGAGACAAAAAGACAGACAATAATGAAAAAGAAAAGGGGAGCAGAAAAAGAAGAAAAGGGAATAGAAGAAAAAGGAGAATCTTTACAAGATTTACTGAATAAAATTTAAAATTTGCTTTTTTAAAAAAACGAAAAAAACAAAAATTTTAGAAAGAGAGGGTGTTAGTTATCGCCAAGGGCCCGGGGGGGAAACAAAGCCATGACAAACACAAAGAAATTTCAACCTTTTGGTTTTTCCTTCAGGCAAAACAAAATAAATCACTTTTAAAAATTTAAGGACAGTACAAACAAAGAACGAAAAATGACTAAATCGTTTTTGGCCTTTAAAGGGGGGAGAATGGGCCGTACAGAAAAAGTTATATCTAACATAAAATTCCCAAAATTTTTCCCATTGAAAAAATTTCAGGTTTTTTTTAAAGCCCCTTTTTCCACACAAAAAAATTTGAAACTTTCTGGCCTCCCCTTTATTAATAAACAACAAAAAAAAAAGCTTACCAATAAATTTTTTTTTATCAAAATTTAAATTATTTCAGAAACAACATTTTGCAGAAATGATACAGTTCCAACATGGGTCTTATAAATGTAACTTTTGGCTCCTTGAAAAAACACTGACGGGTGAAATTTTTAAATCAGAAACGTTCTTCCCTTCTTTATCACTTTTATTGTGAAGGGTTTTTATGAGGTATGTCCTTACCAGAGTTTCACTTTTAAAATGGACCTTCCATAAACCGAAAGGGTCTCTTACCACCGAACTTTTTTGGGAGTTTTACAGGGATCAAAAAACCCCTTTTAAAAACGTTTCTTTTTAAGGGGGAGAAAACCCCCTTTCAAAAAAGGGATGTTTATTTTTTGAATACGGGGTTTTAAAAAACGGTACAACTCTAAGCAACAATTTTTAAAAAAATGAGGGAATTTGAATGACTTTGGGAAAAACCTATTTCAGAAAGGGCGAGAATAGTTGACACGGGTTTAAATTCACAACTGGGGAGCTTTTGAACGTTTGTTTTAAATTTTTTGGGGCCCCTTTTTAAAAACGCAGAGGGAAAAACGGTTTGTCGTAAATTTTCCCTTTTGGGGAAACATTTTTTTCCCTGAGCAGTCTTTTTGATATTTTTACTTGTTAGGGGGGGGGGGTAAACCATTCAATACGAGAAAATACCCGCTATCGAAAGAAGAAAAGGGGGGGTTAACCTTATATGAGAGGCCCGGGGTTTTTTATGATGGTATGTCTTTAGCGGGAGGAAAAACTTTAAAATGAATGGGGTTTGGATGCAACAGGATAAAATGATGTCCTTCCCCAAAGGCGTACAACCTTAGATGACATGTGTTGCTGAAAGATTTTAATCGGGGAAAACTTTTTTTTTCTTTCTTTGG
Source organism: Conus ventricosus (assembly GCA_018398815.1). Taxonomy (NCBI): domain Eukaryota; kingdom Metazoa; phylum Mollusca; class Gastropoda; order Neogastropoda; family Conidae; genus Conus; species Conus ventricosus. Next base: position 5,675 of record JAFLJL010016677.1, read on the forward strand.
AACAAAAAAAAGGAGACAAAAAACCCACGTCTGTGGGGTCTTTTCACGCATTTTTCCCAAAAGAAATATAACGTGCAAAAGACATGTGAAAATCTTACATACTTTAGACACATCCCCTTTTTTTGAAAACGTTTGCCATAAAAAATGCGTAAAAAAAAGAAAATTTTTGATTTAATTTAAAATATCTCATGACAAAAAACGGCTGCGAGATGGGAAAAAAAAACATAAAAAAAAATTTTGAAAAAAGGGAAAAACCGGAGAGAAGAAAAGGGGGCGGGAAAAAAAAAAAGGAAACTTATCATCACCCCGTTGGAAAAAACAAAAGACGACGAATAGATCGAGGGGGGGTGGTTTTTTAAATAAAGATGAAAAATTCTCCCGAAACCCGGGAAAGTTTAAAACGCCGACATTTTTGGAGCCCCTCGCCCCTCATTTTTTTTGAGGGAAGCATAAAACCTTTTTTTAAAAACATCCGCGGGAGCATCGGGGAAACCGCACGGGAACGACCTTCCCCAAACGAAAAACAAACGATAAAAATCATCCTCACCCACACAGAGAAAAACGTGACAATTTTTTTCTTTTCATGCATCCAGAAACAACGCCCCTTTCCCATGGCCCACTCCCTTTCCATAAACAAAAACCCAAGGTACCCGGAGGGGGTTTCCTGGAAGACATTAACGACCGGGATGTCGGGAACACGCCAGACAGAAAAATCCCGACTCAAAGAAGATGGCCCCTTCCATCGCCTCAACCAGTCTCTGTATCAACCCCTCCCGGACTTACCCCACGGCTGCTGCGATCGTCCTCCATCGGGTTTTTCATCCCCGCCCAACAAGAGCATCTACGCACTCGTAAAGGGAAAGAAAACCACTCTTTTCGTACAACCGACAAACCTGGGGTTTGTTTTTTCTTTCGGGCCTCCCCTTTGCATCGGGGAGGGGTCTTTTAAAAGTTTTTTCAAAACACCTCCCCAAAACTTCTCTTGAAAAAAGGTATGAGAACACGGCCACAAAAAAAAAGGGGGTTTTCCGGGGCACGACGTTTCACCGACCGGGAAAAGGCCGAAAACATTTTTGGGGGTTCAAGTAGGATTTTTTTTTCCATTTGACAGCCCGGGCCGGGTTTCCTTTTAAAACGGAGCAAAAAACGCACACCCCCCCACCCCAAAATGGGGAAACCTCGTTTACAAAATCATTTCGCTCATGGGTGGCCCCTGGATCAGACCGCCAACCATGTCCACACCACAACGGGGGGTTCAACGAAGTACCATACAAAACCTACTGAAAAGAAAAAAAAGGGTTTTAACCCCTTTTTTTCCCAAATCAAAGGGTTTGGGTGCGATCCATCCTTCGGGCCCTCCTTTTAAAGTAGAAGAAAGAGAGGGCGTTCCTGTTTTGTTGGTAGGGGGTACATATTTCCTTCTGCCCTATACATAAACCCCTTGAACTCCCCCCCTCACAGCCCCAGAAGGACCCTTGACCAAACAATTGGGGTGGCTTTTCCCTAAAAACCCCTTTAACAGCCAATTTTCAGACACGCCTCTAAAAAACGGGATGTCTTTGAGCAAAAGCCCGGTCCCGGGGGGGGGTTTACCCTGTACTCAGGGATTGAAAAGATTTGAGAGTTTTTTGCCCAATTTTTTTGTCTTTCCAAGCACAGGGAAGAGGGGTCCAATCCTGTCCAATATTTGCAGGAAACGAAGGGGTCTTGGTGAGCGCACAAGCTTTAAAAAAGGGAACCATTTTTGTGTAGTCTCGGTAGAACGGGCCGTTTCAGCTCGGGTTTTGAACAGCTGTCCCCCAACCCGTCCCCCCTCGGGAAACCATAAACCCTTGAGTCAGTACCCTTTTTCACGGATTAAAAAAGGGGGGGGCGGGACAAACCCTTTTGTCGACACGGGCGAAATAGAACTCAACATAAACTTTTGGGGGGAAAACTGATAGAAAAAAAAGCCGATTTGGTTGGGCAAATGCCATGGGAATTTTAAACCCCTTACTCAGCTCTACTTCCATCGGGTCGTCCATCAGACTAGCAATTTTTTAAAAAGGGGGATCGTTGATCACTTGCATACTTTCACCCCTTCTTAACGTAGGTGACACCCCTAAATTTTAAAATTCTGTTTTTCCCTTTTCTTTTCGAAGGTTCCAACTACTTCCCAGATTTGAAACCAAAATTGACGCCCAGCGTGATGCCGGGGTACCTCGATGTCCGGGGTTTTTTTTTTTTCCAAAAAGTTCATCCATGGCTTTTCCGTTTACGGGGGTTGACGCGATTTCCACTTTGGCCCTGGCGACAGCCGGTCCAGGGAAACCCAGACATCCTTTAATTGGGGTGGGCCCATCCTAAATGTTCGGGCCCCACCTGTCAAACCCTATCTGGAGTCCCCCCCATTGCCTTTTTCCTTTGGGCTTTTGTACTAGGGGCGGTTGAGGACTTTTCTTTTGTATGCCCCATCCACCCATGTTTTTCGCCGTCTTTTCCACAGACGTCCTTTTTTTTCCGGCTTGAAATTTTGTTTCCCCTTTGCGCCCGACGGCCCGGATTTCCGGGGAAACTCCTGCTTTAGGGGCCCAGGGAAATAAAAGGGCTTGGGGGGGTGCCTTCCAAACACGAACTGACTTTTCACCTGGGGAAACCCGAGTAAACCCCTTCCGTGGTACGTGTGAAAAAATAAGGGACCCCCCTCCCACCTTTTCCCCTGCACAGAAACTCGGGAAAACTTTTGTTTTTTGTGGGTTGACCAAAAAGAGAAACAGACATCGGGGAAGCCGTTTTGAAGGTACCTAAACCCGGCGTCCAGGGATCCTGAGGCATCCTTTAGATTCCAATCCCAAAAGGAGTCCCTGATGATGTTTTTCCCGGGGGCCTCCAGGAAGGGCATGACGCCCCAAAGTTGTTGAAACACACAAAAAAACCCTCAGAGGGCCCCAGCCATTCCCCCCCCAAAATCTTTGGAAAGAAAAACCGTAGACTTCCTCGCTGATAGAATTTTTTTCAGGGAGCTGAAGAACGCCTCTCGTGGAGGAAGAACAACGCGCCGGGGGCCCCCTATGGGTGTACTCTAGGGGGAAAAAGCCCTTGGGGTTCCTGTACCTTTGAAAGCGGTCAATATTTGGAATAGGGTATCCAGGAGCGATGTAACAGGTGATGTCCAAGAATTTCAACCAAATTTTTTGTGCTGAAGCATTTTTCCCCGGTTTTTTGGGCTTCAAACCCAAAAATTTTAAGGGGCCGACTTTTTCTTCTTCATGACGACCCATCTCGGAAGAAAAAAGGTTTTAGAGATTTAGGTTGTAGTTCGAACTGTTTTAAGCCTACCAGGGAAAATCTCGAAATAGGGGTCCAAAGCAGTCCCCCGCCGCGAGGCGACTCCGTTTTATCGTAGAAAGGTGGAGAAAACTTCTTTTTTTGTTGGGGAGATTTGAAAAGGGCCCTTTTCGGGTACCCCCTCCATGCTTCTTTTTCTTCCCTTTTTCGCTCCTTCTCCCCTTTTCCCCTTTTCAATTTAATTTTCTGTCGTTCTTGTCCTCGGGGCTAACGTCCCTTTTTTATGTGTATTTTTTTTCTCTGCTCGACACACAGCCGAAAACCCCCTTGAGACGGGGGAGCACACCATGGGCCCCAAATTTACCTTGTGGTGTGCTCCCCCCGCTCAAATGCTTCAGCACAAAGAAGTTGAAATTCTTGGGCATCCCCCTTTTACATCGCCCTTTATACCCTATTTCCAAATCCTTTACCGCTTTCGAGGTACAGGAACCAAGGGCTTTTTCCCACGATACATCACTGAGCTGGACAAAAGGACGGCGTTGTTTTTTCCTTTTCCCCGAGAGGCCTTTTTTCAGGGTCCCGGGAAAAAGAATTTTATCACGAGGAATTTTACGTTTTTTTTAAACCCAAAGAGTTTGGGAAGAGAATGGCATGACCACCTGAGGGTTTCTTAGTGTGGGACAACAAATTTGACGCATTCCCTTCCTGGAGGCCCCGGAAAAGCAGACACAACAGTACTCCATTCTGGGGTTTTTTTCATGCAAAAAGGAAAGCCATCAGATCCCTGGACGACTTTTAGGTACCCGTTCAAGACGGCTTTCCCCCTTTTCTTTTTTTTTCTCGGTCAACGACAAAAAAAAAAAGATCTCCACAGTTGCTGTGCAAGGAAAAAGGGGGGAGGGCCAACCCTTATTTTCACACAAACCCCAGAAGGGGAACTCGGGCCCCGGTGAAAAAGTCTTCAGTGTTTGGAAGGGTACGACGCCAAACCCCTTTTAACCGGGGGCTCTAATGCAGGAGGTGCCCACGGAAAATCCTGCCCGACGCAAGGGGAAACAACTTTCAAGCCGGAAAAAAAGGGCTCTGTGGAGGGGACCCGGGGAAAGCATGGCCCGGAATTGGGGCATCCAAAAAAAAACGTCCCCCAACCGCCACTATAAAACCCAAAAACAAGGAATAGGGACTTGGGGGGACTCCAGATCAGGGTAGACAGGTGGGGGCCCCAACAAAGATGGGCCCACCAATTTCCCCGGATTCTGTTATCCCTACACACTTTTCCCCGACAAGGGAGTCGACGTTTAAACCCCGTTTAAAAGGAAAAACCATGGAAAGAACTTTGGAAAAAAAAAAAAAAAAACCCCGGACATCAGAGAGAAACCCCCGCAAACACGCTGGGCGCAAACTGGAACAAAAAAGGGGAAATTTGTTTGGGACCTTCGAAAGAAGGGAAAACAGATTTATCATGGATTTTCACCTACGTTAAGAAAAGGGTTATGTATGCAAGCTGAAACAACGATCCCCTTTCAAGAAATTTACTAGTCTGATGGACCCCACCTGAAAGGAAGTAGAGCCCGAGTAAGGCTAAGATCCGAAAGGGATCTGCCCCAAACCCAAAAAAGGGTTCTTTTCCATCAGTACGCCCAAAACCCATGATGTTTTTCTATTTCGCCTTTGTCCCACAGGTTTTGCCCGCCCCTATTTTTTAACTCCGTGAAATTGGGTACTGACTCCCTGTTCATGGTCCCCGAGTGGAGACGGGGTTTTTTAAAAGCGTTTTAACCCCAAACTGAAACGCCAGTTTTTCCCCAACTACACAAACTGGGTTTCCCTTTTTAAAGCTTGTGACGGCCTCCAAGACCCCTTTTTTCCGGGAAACTAACTGGACAGGATTGGAACCCCCTCTTCCCTGCCCGCTTGAACACCCAAAAAATTTGGGCAAAAGAACTCTCATCTTTTCAAACATGATTTTCAAGGGTAAAGGGACCGGGGCTCTTTGCTCCAAAAACCTCCCTTTTTTTTTAGAGGCTGTCTACAAAAAGGGGCGTAAGGGGTTCAGCAAACGCCCCAATAGTTTGGGGCCCCGGGGTCCTGCCGAGGGTTTTGAAAGGGGGGAGTCCCTCAAGAGTTTCTGTATAACAGAAGGACTAGGAAAACCTACCAACAACACAGGGAAACCCCCCTCTTTCCCTTTTACATCAACAGGGGCCCGAAGGATGGATTCAGCACCAAACCCCTTTTGATTTAGAATAAATTCGAGTAAAAAAATTTTTTTTTTCTTCTTTTAGTAGTTAGTAAGGTACTTCTTTTTGAACCCCCCGTTGGGCTGGACATGGATGGACGGTCCCAAACCAGGCCACGATGAGCAGAAAAGATTCTTGAAATCGGGGTCCTCATCGTGATGGGGGGGTGTGCGTTTTTTTCTTTCCCTTTTTAAAAAGGGAAACCCGGCAAGACCGTCCCAACTGGAAAAAAAACCAACTTGAACCCCCCAAAAATTTTTTCGGCCTTTTTCCCGGTCGGTGAGCTCGGGGCCCAGGAACTCCTCTTTTTTTTCTTGGCCCCGGGTTTTATACCATTTTCAAAAGGAAAATTGGGGAGGGTTTGAACACTTTAAACGACCCCTCCTCGATGCAAGGCGAGGCCCCGAAAGAAAAAACAAACCCCAGTTGCGGTGTGCAGAAAAAAAGTGGGGTTTTTAACCCCTTTAGAGGCGAAAATTCCTTTTAAGTCGTGAAAATCAGATGGGGACCCATCGGGAGCAGCCATTTGGGGGAGTCCGGGGAGGGTTGATACAAGAACTGGGTTGAGGCATGGAATGGGGCCCCTCTACTTTGAGTCGGGGTGTTGCGTCTGGCTGTTCCCAACATCCTGGTCGTTAATGTCTTCCAGGACCTCTCGAAAACCTTTTTTCTGTTAATTTATCGGAAAAGGGTGTCCCTGAATCGGGCGTTTTTCTGGAAACATGAAAGAAACGATATCAAAGTTGTCTCTGTGTGGGGAAAGGGTGATTTTAAATCGTTGCTTTGCGTTGAGGGCGGCCCTTCCGTGCGGGCTTTCCCCAAGCTCCCCCGGAAGTTAAACGCGTTTTATGCTTGCCTCAAAAGAAAGAGAGCGAATTTGGGGCTTTTGGAACGTCGGCGATAATCTGGCCCCGGAAAACGGGGAACAATATAAACTTTTTATTAAAACCCCCACCCCTCAATCTTTCGTCGTCTTTTTTTTTACCCCAACAGACTGAAAATAAATTTTTCCTTTTTTTTTTCCTGCCCCTTTTTTTTTCTCTCCCCCTTTTTCCCTTTTTTAATTTTTTCTTTAAGTTTTTTTTTCCCCCATCTCGCAGCCCTTTGTTTTCATGAGATATTAAATGTAAATCAAAATTTTCTTTTTTTTACGACAATTTTTAAAGGGAAACGTTTTCCAAAAAATGAATGTGTCTAAAAAAAGTACGATTGCACATGTCTTTTGCACGTTTTTCCCTTCTGGAAAGATGCGTGACAGACCTCACAGACTTTTTTTATCTCCATAATCTGTTACAAAGGAAAAGAAAAAAAAAGTTTTCCCCCGAATTTAAAAATCCTACAGCAAACACATGTCCTCTAAGGTTGGGAAAGCCAAGGGGAAAGGAATCAACAACATGTAGCAAACAACCCCATCTCAATTTTAAAGTTTTTACCTCCCAAACTTTTAAAAACATACCCTCATAAAACCCGACCCCTCATATCAAGGTTAACCCCCCCCTTTTCTTCGCATAGCGTGTAAATAACCCCAGTAATGAATGGGCACAGCGCCTAACAAGTAAAAATATCAATACCCGATCAGAAAAACATTTTTTAAAAAGAAAATTCACGACAATCCGTGTTCCCTCTGCGTTTTTCAATGGACCCAACAAGTGACACACACGTTCAAAAGCCACATTTGGGCATTTTAAACCCTTTTTCAACTAACTCCCCCTTTTCTGAAAAGTTATCCAAAGTCCCTTTAGAATTTCCCCCATTTTTTCAAAAAATTTTTGCTTAGGTTGTACCTTTTTCTAAACCCTGTAACTCAAAAAATAAACAAACTTATTTTGCATGTGGTTTTTTCCCAAAAAAACGAGCGAAAAAATTTTTTTTTGATCAAGGGAAAACTCCCAAACAACTTTTCGGTGATAAGAAAACTCATTTCGGGATGGGAAGGGCACATTTTAAAACCCTTTTCTCTCGGGTAAGGGCATACCTTCCAAAAAACCCTTCCCCAATAAACGGAAATTTAAAGGGAAGAACGTTTTCTGATTTAAAAATTTCACCAGCAGTCCTTTTTTTTAAGGGGCAAACGTTTTCATGATAAGACCCATGTTGAACTAAACATTTTTTGCAAAATGTCCCCGTTGCTGAAAAATAATTTTGATAAATAACTCATTGGAACATTTCTTTTTGTTTTTTTTATTAAAAAAGGTCAGGACCAAGCGTTTCATTTTCTTGTGTGGAAAAGGAGCTTTTTAAAAAAAACCCGGGAAAAAAATTCCCGTGAAAAATTTTTGGGAAATTTATGTTAGATAAAACCTTTTGAAAGGCTATTCTCCCCCCTACATGGGCCAAAAAAAAGTTTATCATTTTTCGTTCTTTTTTTTGTACTGTCCTAATTTTTAAAAGTTATTTATTTTGTTTTCCTGGGAAAAAACCAAAGGGGGAAATTCTCGGTTTTCTTTCATGGCTTTGTTTTTTCAATGCCCTTTTGGGGATAACTAACACCCCTCCTTTTTAAATTTTTTGTTTTATTCGATTTTAAAAAAGCAAAAAATTTTTAAAACAGTAAATCTAGTAATGAAATTCCCCCTTTTTTCTATTTTCTTTCTTTCTTTTTGGGCCCCCTTTTTCTTTTTCATTATTTTCTGTCTGTGTCCTGGGCCTTCTGTCCCGTCTGCGTGTTTAGTGTATTTTTCTGTCCCCTGTCCCCGGGGCTCGTTTGAACCCCGCACAACCCCCAACACTGGGAAAATTTTTTATTGGGGGAAAAGAGGGCACCTTTTAAAGGACCACTCCTAAGGGGGGGGGGAAAAAAAAAAGGGTCATCGTTTTTTTGGCAATGCCCCCGCTAGCCCCAAAGGGTAATGGGAAACAACTGTGTTATCGTTTTAAGAGGCGGTTTTCCAAAATCAGGGGCAAACCCCCTCTAAACCTCCCTTGATTTAATGTTATTGGGTCGGGCCCCCCCCGATAATGAAAGGGGAAAAATGACAACGAAGGGTAAGGTTTGTTTCACTCTCAGTAAAGGAAAGTAAAGACCCCCAGACGGTTTTTTCCCTTAGCCAAATTTGGGAAAAGACCTTGCGATGGGGGGAAGCCCCCCAACCTAACACGCTATACTTTAAGGCATTTTCGTCCCTTGACACAGCCGACACCCCAAACCCTATATTGATTTGTATGGGTCAGCTGTTCTGGGAACCATGCACATCAAGCCCCCAAACTCGTCCCCTAAGCTAGGTTTTCGGTGTTTTAAAAAATGAAAATGAACAAAACAAGATCAACTGGGGGCCCCCCCATCCAAAGGGTTTTTTTTTGTCTACCAATAAAAGCCAAGTTGCGAATTTTTTCAGTTTTTTTAATTTCGAGTGGGTTTTGGGCAAAATTTTTCCCCGACAATTTTCAACTTTGGGGGGATGGTACGGAACGCTTACGTGGCACCATTTTTGCAGTTGGACCAATTTTTCGACCCTCTAAAGGACAGCATTTTTTTGTTGACACAAATTTTTGGTTTTCCCAGTTCAGCTGTAGCTTCCTTTTTTTCTGGATAGCGTTTCCCAAATTTATTGTGGTTTGATGGGGCCCGTTCTAATAGTCTTTTTTTTTCTCCTTGTATCAGATGTGTTTTTTTTAATCCCAATTTTTTTTTTGGGGAAAAATTCCCCCCCCCCCCTCGTGGTGTTTCCGGGGTCCTTCGTTCTGTTAGCCCGACTAAAGTTAAAATTACTTTTTTGCTTTGACTGTAGTCCCGTTTTTTTAGCTTTAAAAAACAGCGGATGGGGAAAACATGTCCTTTCCACTATTTCACGATGCTCTGAAGCAACAAGATTTTCTTTTTTGACACGTTATATAGCCCTTTCCCAAATTTGATTTTTCAGTTTTGATTTTTAAAAAAAAAATAAAAAAAAAAAAATAATTCTTTTTTAAAATTGACAGATAGGCCCCTGTAAATTACATGCATGCTTTTTCATCGCCTTTTAAAGGTTTTTTACTAAAAGGCCCAATCGGGTCTCGCAAAGCAAATTTCCGAGCATCCTTTTGGGCCCTAACCAACGCCCCCAACGTTTTTAAAAGTAATGTCGAGAAACCGCTGGTAAGGAAATTTCGGGAAAACTTCGGGCCTTTTTAAGGGACTGACTGCCTTTTTTTTGCAGTGTTTTGTTTTTTCACCCTTGGGGGACGGCCTAAAAAAAACAAAAAAAAAACCAAACAAACAAAGCAAAACCCAAAAACCCCCCAAAAACTCATTTAACTAGTAATTTAACCGGGCCAAGGAGTCAGTCCTGCTCCCGCAAAAAAGGGTTTCATAAAAAACAGTTCGGGGGCTTTCCCGGGGGCTGAAATGCTTTTTTTTCCCTTGTGATGTCACCCTTGGGGGCGGCCTAAACAAATGTTTTTAACCAGTCGTCATTTTTTCTTAACGTTTTTAAATCTGATTGCCCATTAAGAAAGGGAAGCCTCGTCATCGCCCGTTTTTTGGGGCTTTCATGGGAAACCCCCAAGATCATGTGATGTCGCGTATCGCCCCTTAAAGGGGCTGTCGTGATCCCGTCTCCCTTCCTCCCTTCTTTCCCGCCCCTTTTTGGGGGAGAAGTCCCCCCAAACCCCACAAATTGTGTTTTGTGTGTGTTGGGTTGTGTGTGGGTGGTTGTGTGGTGTTTTCTCTCTTGCTGTCCCCCCCGTCTGCCCTGTCCCGTCTGTCCGTCTCTCCCTCTCCTCCTCTCGTCTCCCCCCCTCTCTTTTCTCTCCTCTCTCTCTCTCTCCCTTTTCTGTGCGAATTTTCAGTAAAAAGATATGAATTTTAACTAATGTAAAGCTGACAAGGACAGATTGTAAGACTAGGCTTTGGCTAAAATCTTCATCCCTGCGTACTCAAGATCAATCAACAAACAATCAATTAATCAGTCAGTCAGTCAGTCACTCTTTTCTCTCTCCCCTCTCTCTCTCTCTCTCTCCTCTCTCTGTCTCTGTCTCTGTCTTCGGATGGGTTTTAGATGTATTTTGAAGAATTTGTGTGAATAGACTTGTGAGTTGATTTTAACGTGGTGACAGCCCTGATGTGGCCCCCTTTTTGGGCGGCTGGGCTATAAGCAACATTATCTTACCTTACTTGTCTCTGTCCCTTTCTTTTCTCCTCTCTCTCTCTCTCTCTCTCTCTCCTCTCTTCCTCTCCCCTCTCTCTCTCCTCTCTCCTCTCTCTCTCTCTCTGTTTCTCAGTCACAAACCCCACTCAATCTTTCTCTATCACCTCTGTCTCTGTTTTCTGCCTGCCGCTGTCTCTCTGTCGTTCTCGCTCTCATCCCCATAACAGTGGTAGTTTTTTTTTTTTTCCCTTTTTTTCTTTTTTTTTCAGTTTGGTTTCTAAATTTCTTTCTTTTTTATCGTTCAATATATCAAAAAGTATTTTGGGGCCTCTCTCTTCTCCCTTCCCTTCTCTTTCTTTCTGTCCTTTTGTCCTCCACAACAACATTATTTCCCTGTCCTCATCGCCTTGGAAACCAATCTTGCTGATGAACAAGAACATGTACCACCTGTGATTAAAGATTTGTTTAAACCAAGAACATTGACTGTATTTGAACGTGACTGCCTCATACATGATTGTTCAATTCTCCACGGCCTCCTCTCTCTGTCTTTCTCTCTCTCTGCCCTTTTGTCTCCCTCTGCCTCTGTGTGTGTGTGTGTGTGTGTGTGTGCGTGGCGTGCGTGCGTGCGTGCGTGCGTGTGTGAATACAGTTTTAAGTGTGTGTACGTATGTTTCCTTTTATGCTAATGATAGAAATGATCACTTTTTCTTGTTATGATCAGTTCTGCATACTGTAAATAGTTGTTAGTGTGTGGGATTATCCTCATTCCTGAAGGGACATGAGCCAGATGGAAACAAAAGCATCTTCTTGCTGGTCTGTTTCTCGTGGGAATAAAGATGATAAGTCTATCAATCAGTCAGTCAGTAAATTTTTGTCGCTGGCAATCTCTCTCTCTCGCTCTCTCTCTCTCTCTCTTCCCCTCTCTCTCTCTCTCTCCTCTTTTTGTGTGTGTGTGTCCTCACTCTCTCTTCTCTCTCTCTCTCTCTCTCTCTCTCCCCCTCATCCTCTTCTCTCTCTCCCCCCTTCTCTCATTCCCCCTCTCTCTGTCACTCCTAGCCCCCCCTCCCCCCCCCCCCCCTCCCCTCTCTTTTTCTTTCTTGAAGTTTTTGTCAGACATGGCATTGTCCTTGAAAGTGATTTTGTTTTATTTTGATTTTCCCCCCCATCTGCTAAGGGGATGTTCGTGATATCCTTTTACTGTGCATCTTTCATATGTCAGGGGTGTTTCGTCTCTGTCTTCATCTCTCTTCCTCCCCACTCTCCCCCCCCCCCCCCTCTCTCTGTCTCTGTCTGTCTCTCTCTGTCTCTCTCTCTCTCTCCTCTCTCCCCTCCTCTCTCTCTCCCGTTTCCCGTCTGTCTCCCCTCCACTCCTCCCTCCTCCCCCTTTTCCCTTTTTTTCTTACAGCAGTTTCACTCTCAGTTTCATCAATGAGATGTCACTTGCGTGCGAACTGAACTAGTCCATGCACGCTACGCACACATCTGCTTAGAATTTCGAGACCACACACCGCGCACGATTAAAGCTGATGGAGATGAAGAATTTAAAGAAGAGGGTACTCATGGCTACGACTTTGAAGATGTCCGACCTACGCATTAGCCCAACACCGCTGGTCAGACCTTGGGCCAGCTATCTCCGTGTCTGAACACCCCACAGAGATGCAGTCCGGAGATGATGTTCAGAAGATAGTAGTAACAGTAACGTTTCAGAAGATAGTAGCTTCGCGTTGCGACTATCTAGTGAAATGATCCCTGTGTGAAATTATGTCCTCTTTCTTAGTATTATTACTATCCAGGGTCACTGATCGATGGTCATTTGGCCTATTAGTGTAGAACGAGTTTATGTGAACAATTTATGACGTTGCTGACCAATGGTCAGTGTCTTGACCAGTGGTAATTTTGCTAAATTTCACTGTTTGACTGCCAGTTAGTGAAGAACGAGTTCATGTGAACAATTTATGACGTTGCTGACCAGTGGTCAGTGTCCTTGACCAATGGTCATTTTGGCCTTATTTCACAGTTTGGCTGCTAATTAGTGTAGATCGACTTCATGTGAACAAATTGGACGTTGCTGACCAGTGGTCAGTGTCATTGACCAGCGGTCATTACCCAATGTCACTGTTTGACTGTTATTAGTGTACGAGTTCATGTTAACAATTTACGATGTGGTTGACCAGTGGTCCAGTGTCATGACAAGTGGTCATTTGGCCCAATTTGACTGACTCAATGGTCATTTTGGCCTTATTTTACAGTTTGGCTGCTAATTAGTGTAGAAACGACTTCATGTGAACATAATTGGACGTTGCAGACCAGTGGTCAGTGTCATTGACCAGTGGTCATTACCCAATGTCACTGTTTGACTTGTTATTTAGTGTACGAGTTCATGTTAACTATTTAGTGTACGAGTTCATGTTAACAATTTACGATGTGGTTGACCAGTGGTCAGTGTCATTGACAAGTGGTCAATTTGGCCCAATTTGACTGACTGCTAATTAGAGTAATACGAGTGATTCGAGAGCGAGACTTCGAAGTCGACAGCCGCTTTTTTCTTCGTGTGCTACCGTTCCGCTTTTTTTTCTGCGCTGCTTCTATTGGATGTGTTTCTGTGGGATAGTTTTAGGTGATAAAGGTTTGTTGAATTTCTGTGTGTCTTGGCTGGACGGATTTTCGCTATATTTGTGGTATTTTTATTTCTTTTCTTTTCAACATTGAATCTTGTATTTTCAAAATGGCGGACTCTCACGTTGAACCCGTGTTCTTGTTGAAGAGAGACTTACCACTCCTTTTGAAAATGAACACGAGCGATCTTTTCAAGCGCTCGACATTGTGGTAGAGAAAGTATGGTGGGTGCTCAAGAAATTTGGGGACTGTGGAGACTTTAACCCATCGACGAGGGCTGCACGCAGCAAGTTGCTAATTGAGGGTTTGTCACTTGTGCTGTTGTGCTTCGTTTGCACTCAGAGGACAGGACGACGCTGAACATTCTGCTACAAAGGTGTGGATTATCTAATATCCCTCTCTCTTGCGACGGGGCAGACATCGAGTCAGCTCTTGTCAGGCTGGGAGCTAGTCTTACGCTCTCCTTTGATTCTGGAGAAAATGAGGAATAGAGACGGAAAATTGACACGATTCTACACTGGAAGGCGATTTATTTCACAGATATCCCAGACAAACTACTTGATAGATCTGTGAAGGTTGCAGGATTTATGGCTACCCTGTATCAAAAGAACAGCCCAAAAGAGATACTAGGGTAACAAAGTGTAATCGTTGCCTGAAACTGGGTCACTGGGCCACGGAGTGTCAGGGAACTGTGGTTACCTGCAGAGCCTGTCGCCTACCCGGTCATCGGCAAGGGGATCCCGTCTGTGAGATTCAGAAAGCGAATGAGGAACCGACAGTGATGTCCGTTTGGGACCCTCTGCCACGGTTACAAGGTTTGGACACACATCTGACACTGACTCACCCCTTTCTGACAATGACACGACTGTGATGCGACTGACAACGAGAAAGAGACAGTCAGAAAAAGAGTGAGAAAAGAGGAAAGACTGATGTGGTGGAGACTGTCAGTCAGACTTCAATTCTGGCCGTCATGGGAACAGAGAAAAAAGAGAGGAGTGGTAGACCATCCAAGAGGAAAGATGTGGATAAGGGAAAAGATCCGGTTTTGACACGTCAGTTTAAACTGGATTTGCAACACGTTCTCGATCGCAAACTCCGAAACGACCGCGTTCAACAGAGAGGGATTCCCCCAGTCATCTGACAAACGTGAAAAACTGCCAAGCTTTCCACTGCTCGTTCAGTCACAGACAGACAGTGACAAGGGATGGGCATGGGTGATGAATGTTTGAACGGTTTTCGGCGCATCTCGGGACTTTCCTTTGATTCCTCCCTAAAATGGCTTTATCTTCTCTTAATGTTTTTTGTTTGAATGTGAGAGGGATAAGGTCTAATAACAAAAGAATATGTGTTTATAAGTTTTTGAAAATAGTGGGTATGACGTGATCTGTGATGCGAGCTTATAATTGATATTGTTCTGTAAATAAGAACTGTGGCATTTGTGGTCAAACAGACACTGGCAGTAATGTTAAAAATACAAGAATCGCTTTGGAATTCTGGCTGAATGCAGTCTTTATCGTAAGAAGAACAACTTGAATATTTCTAATATTTAAACAAACGATTTGTAATTCATTAAAACTTACACTGGATATAAAACTGGATAAAAAATAATGTATATAAACTCCCCAGCTGTGAAAAGGTTGTTTAGTCACAGTCAAATAGCTGCATATGCAGAAAGCCGCTTCAAATGCGCTGAAACTTGATTTTACAAAAAGACGTCAAAATCAGTACATCAAGAATGAAACACAAGCCTCAGGGGAAAGAAGAAGAAGAAAAAAACACAAAAAAAAACAGCCCTCTAGCACAGCCGTTCGCACGCGTGATGGCCAGACCGGTGATACATTCTTTGCACCCCCATAGGAATATTTGCAACCACATCAGTCGTATATGTATTTTTCCCTGATTACAAGTAATGTACATAGACATTTCTGTTCTCAATTTTATTTGATATTCACATGTCTCAACCGTTCTTTAAACGGAAGAAACTTAACCAGAACACCAAGTGAAACGTGTTGCTTTTCACGTGGGTAACTCCGCTGACTATACACCGCTGGCAGCAATGACAGATCTGGCGCAGGCGCGAGTCTGCTCCCGACCTTCGGCTGCGGGATCCTTTGGGCTGGTGCTATGGTGTTCTAACTGTCTCAAAAAAAATTAGTTATTGAAAACTTTCATCGATCGCTGCTCCTAACACAGGGGGCTGTGATCGTGTTTCCCTCTCCAGACATAATCAGCATGGTTCATAGTATCATTGTGCAAGAGGAAATATTCTACTAAAAAACGCAAGATCATAAATCTTAACTCCTCCACTTTATACTAAGTAAAGAGGACATAATTTCACACATGGATCATTTCACTAGATAGTCGCAACGCGAAGCTACTAACTTCTGAAACGTTACTATTATTACTATCTTCTGAAATCACTACTATAATTTTCATAAGTGTAGTATTACTACTATCTTATAAAATTATAAATAGTGTTTTCAGAAGATAGTAGTACTAGTAACGTTTCAGAAGATAGTCGCCTGACACACGTGGGCCAGCTTGTTGTGTTCTGCGGCTCAGCCAGGGCGGCCCGCTCCCTGCATGTAGCCTTGGTCTGCACGCCAGTGACCCCCGTGTGTGTGTGTGTGTGTGTGTGTGTGTGTGTGTGTGTGTGTGTGTGTGGTGTGTGTGCGCGCGCGCGCGTCCAACTCGACAGTTGGACGCTGGCAGCAACGAAGTGTTGTGTACAGACGGCTAGTTCCTGAAGAGAAGTATTCAGACAGAGAGCCTGTCCGATCAACAGGAAGTGGTCAGTGATGTCAACGTGACCAGTGGTGATGTAGCAGTGAAAGGCGGCGATTCCTGTTCTTCCCACTGTTGCCGTGTGGCCATAAGTAAGAGAAGATAATCTGTCGATGGAAAGAAGCCCACGAGCAGAAAAAGAGGAGATCATCAATGGAGGGAAAGGAGGTTCTGAATTATGTGTTGAGCTGCTTTCCGTGAATAGATGATCTTCTCTTGGTTGTGTGGGTACATCAGTCACTGCCTGTCCTTCCTTCCCTTCCCGCTTCACATTGATGGACACACCTGCTCGGCGCTTAAAGCAGACAAACATCGAACCTCCACAAAAGCTCTGATGTGGATAGGCAGTCACGGCTGAATGGAGGAACAGACACATATGCACAGACCGTTCCCCCCTCCCTCCCCTTGCCTCCCTGTTCTCTGTTGTAAAACACACACACACACACACACCAAAACACACACACACACACACCCCACACACACCACACACACACACACACACACAGAAGAGAGAGAGAGCACGCACCCACGCACGCACGCACAACTCACAGACGCGGGCACGCACGCACGCACGAACGAAATGCACGCACGCACGTAACACACAAACCACACACACACGAACCCCACGCACACACACACACACACAACACCACAAACACACACACACACACACACACACACACACACACACCACACCGTCTGTAAAGTCCCTCTGTCACCGTGCATGCATGCCGTGTTTGGGGTGTGTGTGTGTGTGTGTTTTGTGTGTGTGTGTGTGTTTTGTGTGTGGTGTGTTTGTGTGTGTGTGTGTGTGTGTGTGTGTGTGTGTGTGGGGTGTGTGTGTGTGTGAGTGCGCGCGCGCGATGTGTGAAAAGGAGAGAGAGAATGAGAGTGAGAGGAGAGAGGGAAGGGAGGGAAAAGAGAGATGGATGGGGGAGAGAAAGAAAGAAAGAAAGAGAGAGAGAGAGAGAGAGAGAGAGAGAAGAGAAGAGAGAGAGACAGACAGACAGAGAGACAGACAGACAGACAGACAGACAGACAGTGAGACCAGAGACAGAGAGAAGGAGAGAATACTGATACTGATAAGAGAGAGAGAGAGAGAGAGAGAGAGAGAGAGAGAGAGAGAGAGAGAGAGAGAGAGAGGATACTACTTTTGCTACTTTGGGCTACTGCTAGTATTACTACTACTACTACCACCACTACTTCTACTTCAAACCACTACTTCTACTTCTACTACTAACACTACCAGTACTACTTCAAATTTCTAGTAATGTTCCACTCCGAAGATTGTTGTCACCGGGTTCAATGGCCGCCTATCGCCATTACTGCCAAACACTTCGGGAAGGCTGATGGACTGCAAGCCGAAGATGAATCAGTCTGACACGACACGTGAAGCCAGAGAGGACCACCCCGCCGTTTTGGCCCGGGCTCTTGCCACAGCAGCACAACAGCTCCATGGATTTTCGACAGGATTTTCATCCCCTTGGGGCTTTGGGTCTACAGCTGTGCTGGACAGTTTTTCTTCTTCCACTGTCAAATCATGCTGGCTTCTGTCGTCCCCCATCTCCTCTCTCTCTCCCCCTCTCTCTCTCTCTCTCTTTTCTCTCTCTCCCCTCTCTCCCCTCTCCCCTCCTCTCTCTTTTCATGTGTGGGGTGTGTGTGTGTGTGGTGTGTGCGCGTGCGCGTGCGCGTGCGTGTGCGTGCGTGTTGTGTGTGTGTGTGTGTGTGTGTGTGTGTGTGTTTTGGTGTGTGTTTTGTGCGCGTGCGAGAGTGTGTGCGTTCGAGTGTGCGTGTGTGTGTGTGTGTGTGTGGTGTGTGTGTGTGTGTGTGTGTGTGTGTGCGCGCGCACCTGTGTGTGTGTGTGTGTTTTGGGGTGTGTGTGTGTGTGGTGTGTGCGTGCGCATGTTTGTATGCTTTCGTGCGTGCGCACGTGTATGTGTGTGGAGGTGGAGGGGGAGGCGGGGTCACGGTTTAATTTCCGCGACATAAAAGACGACTCGACCTGCCTAGTCAAACCCAGCTGAAAAAAAAAATGATTGCCATTGCTTTAGACCCGCTTCTGTGACGCAGAGGTACCCACGTGCATGTTCGTGATCGACCCCCATGAGCATTGCAACGTTACCTCCATCCATGAAGACATCTACGTCCACAGGCTGACCGTCCTGCCGCTCTTGGCCCGACCGTGTTGTAGAAGCCTGGAATAGGAAGAAAAGAACCCAGACAAGAAGATCACAAAGGTACTGTACTCTGCTGGGTTTTTCACAGCATGCTATATGTTGGCTTGTGCCCCCTTGGGCTGGCTTAACCGCACCCTGACAAAAGAACCGGGTGCAAAATACATACACAAAAAGAGAGAGAGAGAGAGAGAGAGAGACAAGACAAATTTTTTATTTACGAGGTAATGCATAAGCACTGATGTGCTTTTTACATCAGTCCTCGCCCTGGGGTAGGGCAACAATATAAAAAAAAAGGCAACAAGGAAGCATGCAAAAGTGACTAGAACACAATACAAAAAGGATAGAAGAGAGAGAGGAGAGAGAGAGAGAGTAAGAGAGGGGAAGAGAGAGAGAGAGAGGGGGGGGGGGGAGAAGAAAAGGAGAGAGAGAGAGAGAGAGAGAGAGGAGAGATATGATTTATGATAATCTTTATTTCAAGGGTAACGATAACCAAACACATGCTTTTTTTCATCCGGCCCTTTGCCCCGTTAAGGATAATATACTAGCGACGAAGACTTTTCAAAAACTTTAAGAAACATACATATTTCACAACATTAAAAAGTTTATGCATTAACAGTTAAGGCGAGATGACTTTAAAAGGAAAAAGAACGATTTAAACAACACAAGAATAAAGAAATGATTACAAAGAAGAAAAAAATTAGACACACAGTTATGGAATAAGCGATCCCATCTAAGGGGGAGAGAGAGAGAAGAGAGAGAGAGAGAGAAGAGAGAAGAGAGGTTACATTCCTTTTGTAAAAGATTACAACAAAACAAAATGCAGGAAAGATAAACTAAAAACAATTACAATGCTCAATAATACAACATTTGTTCTTTTTTTACATTTATATGATGTGGTTATAAGGCAAAACGAGACCCCAACATCAGTTATCAGTAGCAGATAAATCCTAGACAATAATTTTTAAAATTTTTTTTATATTTTTTCCCAAAAGGGGGGGGGGGGGGGGGGGGGGGGGGGGGGGGGGGGGGGTTTTTTTGGGTTT
>JAFLJL010016677.1:25867-30867 GCA_018398815.1 Conus ventricosus
TTTTGTGGCTAATGGTTTGTACATGCCATAAAGGAAATAAGACCCGCGTGCTTCCCTTAGCCACTTGTCGAAAGACCTTGCGAGGGTGAAGCACCCAACCTAACACGCTATACTTCAAGGCGATTGCGTCCTTGACCAGCCGAAACCCCACCATATATTGATTTGTATGAGTCAGCTGTTACTGGTAACTCATGCACATCAAGCCCCCAAACTCGTCACTAAGCTAGGTGGCGGTGTTGTAAAAGTGAAAATGAGCAACAACAAGATCAACTGGGCACTCCCGATCCAAATGGGTTATTTCGTCTACCAATATGCCAAGTTGCGAATGTTGCAGTTTTATTACGATGTTTTGGACAAATTTGTCCACAGATCAGATTTTCAACTTTTGGAGATGGATACGGATTCGCTGTACGTGGCACTCAGTCGTTGCAGGTTGGACCAAGTCGTACGACCCTCTATGCGACAGCAGTTTTTCGTTGACTACAATTGGTGGTTTCCGAGTTCAGCTGTAGCTTCTTTTTTCTGTGTGATAGCGTTCCAACGTGATTGTGGTGTTGATGACTGTTCTAATAGTCGTTTTTTTTTTCTCCTTGTATCAGAGTGTGTTGTTTAATCCATTATTTTTTGGGAAACAGTCCCCCACCTCCTCGTGTGTTTCCTGGGTGGTCCTTCGTTCTGTTAGACTGACTAAAGTTAAAATTACTTCTTGCTTTGACTGTAGTCCGTTTTATAGCTTAAACGATCAGCGGATGGGGAAAACATGTCCTTTCCACTATTATCACGATGCTCTGATGCAACATGATTTTCTTTTTTGACACGTTGATATAGCCTTCCAGATTCGATTTTACAGTTCGATTGTTAAAAAAAAAATAAAATAAAAAAAATAATTTCTTTATAAGTTGACAGATAGGCGTGTAAATTACAGTGCATGCGTCTTCATCGCCTTTAAGGTCTTTACTAGCGAGCACATATCGATCTCGCAATGCAATTACCGAGCATCCTTGTGTCATATCCATCGCCCCTAAGGCGTTTTAATAGTAATGTCGAGAATCAGCTGGTAAGGATGTAGCGGGTAAACTTCGGACCTTTCAAGGAGCTGACTGCCTTTTTTTCAGCATGTGTTTGTGTGTTGTCACCCTTGGGAGACGGCCTAAACGAAACAAAAAACAACCAAACAAACAAAGACACCTATTAACCCCCAAATCTCATTCTTTAACTAGTATTGAACCGGTCTAAGGAGTCAGTCATGCTCAGCTAGTATGGGTTCAGTAGGTACAGTTCGGGTCTTTCAAGGGAGCTGACTGCTTTTCCTCATTGTGATGTCACCCTTGGGAGACGGCCTAAACAAATGTTATAACCAGTCTGTCATTTTTTCTTAACGTTTTTAAATCTGATTGCACCATTAAGATGCAAGCCTCGTCATCGCCCGTAGGGTCTCTTCATAGGAACCTCACATCGATCATGTGATGTCGCGTATCGCCCCTTAGGCGCTGTCGTGATCTCCGTCTCCTGCTCCGTCTCCTGCTCCGCTTTTAGGGGGTGAGAAGTCCCTCACCCTACTACTTGTGTGTGTGTGTGTGTGTGTGTGTGTGTGTGTGTGTGTGTGTGTGTGTGTTTTCTCTCTTGTCTGTCCTCCCGTCTGCCATCTGTCTGTCTGTCTGTCTCTCTCTCTCTCTCTCTCTCTCTCTCTCTCTCTCTCTCTCTCTCTCTCTCTCTCTCTCTCTCTCTGTGTCGAATTGTCAGTATGAATGATATGAGTTGAACTAATGTATGCATGACAAGGACAGATTGTAAGACTAGGCTTTGGCCTAAAATCTTCATCCCTGCGTACTCAAGATCAATCAATCAATCAATCAATTAATCAGTCAGTCAGTCAGTCACTCTCTCTCTCTCTCTCTCTCTCTCTCTCTCTCTCTCTCTCTGTCTCTGTCTCTGTCTTCGGATGGGGTTTTAGATGTATTTTGAAGAATTGTGTGAATGAATGACTTGTGAGTTGATTTTAACGTGGTGACAGCCCTGATGTGGCCCTTTGTGGTCGGCTGGGCTATAAGCAACATTATCTTACCTTACTTGTCTCTGTCCCTTTCTCTCTCTCTCTCTCTCTCCTCTCTCTCTCTCTCTCTCTCTCTCTCTCTCTCTCTCTCTCTCTCTCTCTCTCTCTTGTTTCTCAGTCACACCCGACTCAATCTTTCTCTATCACTCTCTGTCTCTGTCTCTGCCTGCCGCTGTCTCTCTGTCGTTCTCGCTCTCATCCCCATAACAGTGGTAGTTTTTTTTTTTTCCTTTTCTTCTTTTTTTTTCAGTTTGGTTTCTACTTTCTTTCTTTTTTCATCGTTCAATATATCAATAAAGTATGTTTGGACCTCTCTTCTTCTCCCTTCCCTTCTCTTTCTTTCTGTCTCTCTGTCCTCCATCAACAACATTATTTCCCTGTCCTCATCGCCTTGGAAACCAATCTTGCTTGATGAACAAGAACATTGTACGCACCTGTGATTAAAGATTTGTTTAAACCAAGAACATTGTACTGTATTTGAACGTGACTGCCTCATACATGATTGTTCAATTCTCCACGGCCTCTCTCTCTCTGTCTTTCTCTCTCTCTGTCTCTGTCTCCCTCTGCCTCTGTGTGTGTGTGTGTGTGTGTGTGCGTGTGCGTGCGTGCGTGCGTGCGTGCGTGTGTGTAATACAGTTTAAGTGTGTACGTATGTTTCCTTTTATGCTAATGATAGAAATGATCACTGTTCTTGTTATGATCAGTTCTGCATACTGTAAATAGTAGTTAGTGTGTGGTATTATCCTCATTCCTGAAGGGACATGAGCCAGATGGAAACAAAAGCATCTTCTTGCTGGTCTGTTTCTCGTGGGAATAAAGATGATAAGTCTATCAATCAGTCAGTCAGTATTTATGTCGCTGGCAATCTCTCTCTCTCGCTCTCTCTCTCTCTCTCTCTCTCTCTCTCTCTCTCTCTCTCTTTGTGTGTGTGTGTGTCTCTCTCTCTCTCTGTCTCTCTCTCTCTCTCTCTCTCTCTCTCTCTCTCCTCTCTCTCTCTCCCCCCTTCTCTCATCCCTCTCTCTCTGTCACTCCTAGCCCCCCCTCCCCCCCCCCCTCCTCTCCCTCTCTTCTTCTGTTCTTTGAAGTTTTTGTCAGACATGGGCAGTTGTCCTTGAATGTGATTTTGTTTTATTTTGATTTCCCCCCCATCTGCTAGGAGATGTTCGTGATATCCTTTTACTGTGCATCTGCATATGTCAGGGGGGTTTCGTCTCTGTCTTCATTCTCTCTTCCTCCCCACTCCTCCTCCCCCCCCCCTCTCTCTGTCTCTGTCTGTCTCTCTCTGTCTCTCTCTCTCTCTCTCTCTCTCTCTCTCTCTCTCTCTCTGTCCTGTCTGTCTCCCTCTCCACTCCTCCCTCTCCCTCTTTCCTTCTTTTCTTACAGCAGTTTCACTCTCAGTTTCATCAATGAGATGTCACTTGCGTGCGAACTGAACTAGTCCATGCACGCTACGCACACATCTGCTTAGAATTTCGAGACCACACACCGCGCACGATTTAAAGCTGATGGAGATGAGAATTTAAGAAGAGGGTCTCATGGCTACGACTTTGAAGATGTCCGACCTACGCATTAGCCCAACACCGCTGGTCAGACCTTGGGCCAGCTATCTCCGTGTCTGAACACCCCACAGAGATGCAGTCCGGAGATGATGTTCAGAAGATAGTAGTAACAGTAACGTTTCAGAAGATAGTAGCTTCGCGTTGCGACTATCTAGTGAAATGATCCCTGTGTGAAATTATGTCCTCTTTTCTTAGTATTATTACTACCAGGTCACTGATCGATGGTCATTTGGCCTATTAGTGTAGAACGAGTTTATGTGAACAATTTATGACGTTGCTGACCAATGGTCAGTGTCCTTGACCAGTGGTAATTTTGCCTAATTTCACTGTTTGACTGCCAGTTAGTGAAGAACGAGTTCATGTGAACAATTTATGACGTTGCTGACCAGTGGTCAGTGTCCTTGACCAATGGTCATTTTGGCCTTATTTCACAGTTTGGCTGCTAATTAGTGTAGATCGACTTCATGTGAACATAATTGGACGTTGCTGACCAGTGTCAGTGTCATTGACCAGCGGTCATTACCCAATGTCACTGTTTGACTGTTATTTAGTGTACGAGTTCATGTTAACAATTTACGATGTGGTTGACCAGTGGTCAGTGTCATTGACAAGTGGTCATTTTGGCCCAATTTGACTGACTCAATGGCATTTTGGCCTTATTTTACAGTTTGGCTGCTAATTAGTGTAGAACGACTTCATGTGAACAAATTGGACGTTGCTGACCAGTGGTCAGTGTCATTGACCAGTGGTCATTACCCAATGTCACTGTTTGACTTGTTATTTAGTGTACGAGTTCATGTTAACTATTTAGTGTACGAGTTCATGTTAACAATTTACGATGTGGTTGACCAGTGGTCAGTGTCATTGACAAGTGGTCATTTTGGCCCAATTTGACTGACTGCTAATTAGAGTAATACGAGTGATTCGAGAGCGAGACTTCGAAGTCGACAGCCGCTTTTTTCTTCGTGTGCTACCGTTCCGCTTTTTTTCTGCGCTGCTTCTATTGGATGTGTTTCTGTGGGATAGTTATTAGGTGATAAAGGTTTGTTGATTTCTGTGTGTCTTGGCTGGACGGATTTCGCTATATTTGTGGTATTTTATTTCTTTTCTTTTCAACATTGAATCTTGTATTTTCAAAATGGCGGACTCTCACGTTGAACCCGTGTTCTTGTTGAAGAGAGACTTACCACTCTCTTTTGAAAATGAACACGAGCGATCTTTTCAAGCGCTCGACATTTGTGGTAGAGAAAGTATGGTGGGTGCTCAAGAAATTTGGGACTGTGGAGACTTTAACCCATCGACGAGGGCTGCACGCAGCAAGTTGCTAATTGAGGGTTTGTCACTTGGTGCTGTTGTGCTTCGTTTGCACTCAGAGGACAGGACGACGC
>JAFLJL010016677.1:35867-37691 GCA_018398815.1 Conus ventricosus
ATAGGAAGAGAGAGGGAGAGAGAGAGAGAGAGAGAGAGAGAGAGAGAGAGAGAGAGAGGGGGGGGGGGGGGGGGGGGAGGAGAGAGAGAGAGAGAGAGAGAGAGAGAGAGAGAGAGAGAGATGATGATGATGATGATAATCTTTTTTTCCCAAAGGGGAAACAGATAAGAAAACCCACATCTTTTTTTCATCCGGCCCTTGCCCCGTTAAGGGACTAAGTATGACTAGCGAGAAGACTTACAAAACTTTTAAAAACATAAAATATTTTCCACAACATTAAAAAGTTTATGCATAACAGTTAAGGCTAGATGACTTTAAAGGAAAAAGAAACGATTTAACAACAAACAAGAATAAAGAAATTGATTACAAAGAAGAAAAGAATTAGCACACACAGATAATGGAATAAGCGATCCTCCTATCTAAGGGGGAGAGAGAGAGAGAGGAGAGAGAGAGAGAGAGAGAGAGGGGAGAGAGTTACATTCCTTTTGTAAAAGATTAACATACAACAAACTGCTAAGGATGAAAAACTAAGACAATTACAATGCATCATAATTCAACATTTGTTCTTTCTTTTAACATTTATATGATGTGGTTATAAGGCAAACGAGACCGAACAATCATTTTATCAGTAAGCAGCAATAAATTCCTGCATCAATAATTATAACATTATTTTCATGATGTGTGCGTGTGCATGTGCGCGCGCGCGCGCGCGCGCGTGTGTGGTGTGTGTGTGTGTGTGTGTGTGTGTGTGTGTGTGAGTGAGTGTGTGTAGTGCGTGTGTGTGTGTTGTGTGTGTGTGGTGTGTGTGTGTGTGTGTGTGTGTTGTGTGTGGTGGGGAGAAAAGAGAGAGAGAGGGAGAGAGAGAGAGGAGAGAGCGAGAGAGAGAGAGGGGAGAGAGAGAGAGAGAGAGATGCCATTATTATTTTACCTTCCCCCATCTTTTTGTTTTCTTCTTTACCATTCATACACTACCCAAATTTATAATTATTAAATTAAGCGACAATCCATCGAAACGCGGGCCGTATGAACAAAAGAGAGAGAGAGAGAGAGAGAGAGAGAGAGAGAGAGAGAGGAGAGAAAAGAGAGAGAGATTATAATTCCATTTTCTATCCAAAATTATCACATGCTAACATTACTATAAATTTGGAATAAAGAGCAATACATCAATTGATCAACAGTAAACGGACACACATTTATCACCTTGCAATTACAGTGCTCAAAGAAATCAAAGTATTAAGACATCATCAATTCGTGACAATGCACCAATAAAACCAGCGACCACATAATCATTCTCATAATATGTTTCAATCATTATAAACCGATAGTAACCATATCTCACATTTATCATTTTCTGGTTTTAAAAAAAATCAGTGGAAGGAAACGGCGTATCAGTTTAATATGCAGCAAAACAGAGGGTGTGCCCTGGTATAGTTTTGTTCTAATAGCAATGGTCTGCCCGTTTTAATGTGTGATTAGTTTTTCCCTGAAGGATTCTGTAATATGGGGTACATCGGAAAAGTTTGTGGAAGTGAATTCCAAACTACGCTACCTGAGTAAGATAAGCTTGATTTAAATAGATCTATTCTAGGTGTGGGAACCTGGAATTGTTGTCCTGGGTTTATGCTAAATTGGACTGAAGAGTTGGGTGTAAACCCGAGAACTTTTTGCATTAGCTGCATTTGTTGACAGCAAAACTTCTTGTAACGGAAGAGCCCCCGTTTAGTATAATCCCTTCACAACTAGATGATTTAATAGAATGCTTTAAATGCTCTTTGTAGACATCTTAGAGGTTTTCCCCCAAATGGAATATTTAAAAAAGGGACT
>JAFLJL010016678.1:0-5000 GCA_018398815.1 Conus ventricosus
CCAGTTCTTTTTTTTTTTTTTTAACCCCTTTCCCCTTTTTTGGGGTGAGACCTACCTCACCTTACTACTACGTTAGTTGGGGGACTTGACAGTGAGATATTTACCACTGGAACGACAGTAGCTGTCATTTCGCACGGGTTTTATTCTCTTTTTTTTCTTACTTTAAGTTGAATAAACAAATATGCACAGTTTCAGGTTCCTCAAGAAGGCATAACTTAATGCGGTCTAGTCTGAAAATGCTACATCACAGCTGCTGAGTCAAGGATCACAGTGAGCTGAGATAACAACAAAATAAATAAAGGGACAAATGATTCAATAAAGTATTGGCAAGAATGTGTACACATCTATCAACATACATACACCTGCAGTGGGACAGAATACTTTGTATACAAACAAAAGGAATAATCACACCCCTTATTCAAACTTCTTTATCCAAAAGCTTGAAAAAATTGAAAACGTACGTGCGTTGTGCTAAGCTGTTCTTCAGAAACAGACATAATCATGTCGTTTTATGATATAGTTACATGTCCACCAAACGCTTTATCCCACTTGTTGCGGAACATCGCCAAACATCAGGATTAAAGAAAAGAAAAAAAGAATTTGGGAGAGCAGGGGGGTAACTCGCCTCTACTCAACCAAGCTGCCTGGTGCCAGAGTGATCGCTTTCAGAGAGCTCACAATATTACATCCTGATTGAATGAGATCAGTTTTCAACCTTTTTACAATCCACGTGGAAAGGGGGAGGGTACCCTAAGTGTTTGGACAGTCAAGTATATCATGCAACTTCTTTAAGGATTAAATCACTTTTCTTCATTCTTACCTTTTTCCATACCTGAATAACAGAAACGATGGAGGGATCAAGTTCAACTGAGAGACTTTCGTTAGAGTAAAAGCTCACATGAGAATGTCTGTACAGTTTTCCAGCCAAAGGCTCCGTGCCACAGGCCAAAATGGCCCTAAATGTCTCTACAATAGTCTGGAGGCTTACAGGTTAGTCCCAGCTCTCTCTCAAAGGTTGGCTATCAACCAAAGGTCAAATTAAGAAATAAAGCTTTCCCCAGGAAAGGAAAAGACACAACATTTTGCAACATGAGCCATAATGTCCAAAAGTGGGGTGTCACGACCGACCCCTGGAGGTCTGCCCTGACAGATCGGTCTAGGTGGGAGTGAAGGGAGTGACTGACCTCCCACGCCCCGCAAGAGACCACACAATAAAGATTACGATACAACACCCATTTATTCACAACACACACAATAATAAATAAGCATTCCAACACACACAACATGCACAATCACAATCAAGCATTCCAACGCACACAACATGCACAATCACAGTCAAGCACTCCAACACATACAACATGCACGATTATAATAAACATTTCACCATACGACGAACACAATCACAATTACAGCATTTCAGCACGTATGACATATACACAATTATAAAGAAACATTTCCAGCATCGATCCCTTCTAACACCCTGGCGTGCGTCCACACCCCGCCTCTGTCAGGCCTACTGGGAGCACCCTGTCGCACTAGGTGCTCCGAACCGGGTCGGTTCTCGCAGGGAGTCGCTCAAAGCCGAAAACCTCGACTCACAAGCAGGCAGTGAAGAGCGTGTCCCGGGGGGGGGGGGGGGGGGGGGGGAACGTGGCGCTGTTACTGGAGGTCCTGGACGGGGGTCAGGGCCGGCCAGTCAAGACGGCGGGCTCCTCTACCAGTCCACGGTCCCGACCAGGGCGTGGCTTCGACCAGCGCGTGGCACCATCCAGTCCGCGGTCCCAGCCAGAGTGTGGCCTCAACCAGCACGTGGCACCATCCAGTCCGTGGTCTCAGCCAGAGCGTGGCCTCAACCAGCACGTGGCACCATCCAGTCCGTGGTCTCAGCCAGAGCGTGGCCTCAACCAGCACGTGGCACCGTCCAGTCCGTACTCCGGGTAAAGCCCCCGAAAGGGGGGGGGGGGGGGGGAAACGTAGCTGGGAGGAGAGGAAAAGGGAGGGAAGGAAGAAGGAAGGAGGAAGGAAGAAGGGTACTGGAACCCCGCCGTCAGTACAGTCTGACCCATGCTGTCAAATCTTAACAGCCACTCGCATGATGGGCGAGGGGAAGTCTACTAAACGCACACAGTAAACCCATCGAACCAGGAATGTTCACTAGGGTCTTCTCACACGATGCAGGTAAAAGACTGCATTAAATCAACAGGTTATAAAACAAATATGAATTATCTTCACCCTTCTCTCACTCACATTTAACATTCACCTTTCTTAGGAAATAACCAACACAGCGACCATCGCTTTATACCTGCCACCACATTTGCAAATAATAATTCAATGGTCTAATTGTCACATTTTATAAACACATTTAAAAATAACACAAATCTCCAACCACGCATCCGAACGACAAATCATGCGTACGCACGCTCGCGAACATAAAACTCGTTCTCCTTGCACACACAAACAGACGTGGCCGAAGGATAAGAGTCCGCGGAACGTGACAGGGGCGGACGAGCGAGACCAAGCAAGTTCCAACCTGAATCACCAGGTTCTCTCCCATCCCCACCGACTACCGCATCACCAGATGCATAAACAGGAGAAAGAATTTTGGAAGTAATTTAGAATGGCCAGGTTAAAGATTGAATTAACCAGAGAAAAGGTCTCAAACAATATTTCTCTTACAATTTCGAAAACAAAAGAAAATTGCGCAAAAGAGGGACTAAGCGACTAACAACAACAAACCAAAACAAACAAACCACGAAACTGATGCTTACCACTACCGTGGGTGACCCAGAAGAGGCGGGTCAAACGACTCTCTCTGCCCTCTGTCCAGTCAAAGGACAGAGGCACAGGTGTGGAGAACGAAGAAGTGATGTCCCTCTCCTACAGGCCGACTGCAGGAATTGAAAGTACAGACTGTACTTTCGATGATACGGTGAAGAACCAAGACTGGAGCGGGGCGCTCCCAGAGACATCTTCCGCTCGAGTGAAGAGCAAACCTCCCTCAGCAATGGCGGCAACATGCCATGCTGCGTCACAGAGTGAGCATACTTCAAACTAAAAGAAATGAAGCACGTGCGACAGGTAAAAAGACAGGCGAGAGGCCGATAGACAGCAAGTTCGAGAGAAAGGTACCAGCCACCCGTGAACCTACAGGACGAATAGCAGGGGCAGGGGAAATTTAATAGAGAGAGAGAGAGAAAAAGCAAACCGAAGTTGAGCTGAACTACACCAAGGTGCAACCGCACCACAAGCCACATTAAGGGACGGATACACGACAACAACAACGACAATAAACAAATGAATAATTCCGCCACCCTAGATGGGTCAAACGTCGTAGGCCTCGTGACAAACTCGTGACAAAACCCCCTTCTAAAAGCATCTGTTTCTCTGAGATACAGTGCTCCTTTGAACCTTGACGCATGTGCAAATTCACAACAATGGGACCGAACCCAACTCTTTGTGATCGACAGAGTACGACAAATCCAATACAAACATTCTACGTTTAGAATCACACCGAGAAATACATAATACTACATTTATCAAACAACTAAGCGAACCTTCCAACCATGAAAGTAACAATCCAAACCATTGGTGATTCACTATCGTTAACATCACGGAAGTGAAAAAAAACTGTCACTACATCTGATACAGAGATCAAAAGGGGATATAACCCTGGTTGAGGGGGAAGTGTCCCTCTGACTGATTTTCCAATGTGCTAACTACGGAGCCGGCTAAGATAGTCAGCATCCGTATTACAGGAACCCTTGATATGACGGAAAGTGAACGCGTGACTCTGCAGCTCCACTGCCCAACCCATGAGTCGACGACTGACTGGCCGGATCCGGTCCAGGTACTGGAGAAGATGATGATCGCTCTCCAGCACAAACTCACGGCCTTTACAAGTAGGGGTAAAACTTCCTGATGCCCCACACGACTGCTAAACACTCTTGTTAAATCGTGTGGTATCTAGTCTCGGCGTCAGTGAGTTTTTTGCTCGCATAAGCAAGCGGTTGGAGTCCCTTCCCCTGATCTTGAAGCAACACAGCCCCAATCCCCACCGCAGAAGATCAGTCCGCAGGACAAAAGGGAGACTAGGATCGGGGAGAGCCAGGACTGGGCGAGTAGTGGGGGCCCGTCTTCAAGGCGTCAAAAGCCTGTTGGCAACTCTCATCCCAAATCAGACGTTCTGGCTTCTTCCCCTTCGTCAGGTCAGTGAGGGGCAAGGCAACCTTTGCAAAGTCATGGATGAACTTGCGGTAGTATCCCGCAAGTCCAAGGAATGACCGCAATTCCCTTTTGGTACCAGGAGGTTTGGCACCCGCAACTTTGGTCACCTTGTCCTCCTCCGGAGCAATCAAACCCCGCCGCAAATGATGCCCCAGAAAGGAAATCTCGTCCTGACCAAGCTGACATTTGGAAGGACGAGCCGACATCTGAACCTCGCGCAAAACGAAGGAACAGACGACGGAGGAGCGAAACGTGCGAGCTCCAATCTACTGAGCTGAGTAGCAGGTCGTCCATAAAATTGTTCAGATCTGGCGTATCGAGAGGGAGAAGCATTGTCGCATGACGCGACTGAAAATTGCTCCGGCAGTTTTGAGGCCAAAAGGCATCACGTTCCACTGGAACTGTCCTTCAGGCGTCGTGAATGCCGTTTTGGGTTTGTCCTCTCTGCGCATGGGAATCTGCCAGTATCCCTTCGCGAGATCGAACTTAGAGAAATAGTTGGCCCGACTCAGCTGAGCGAAGATTTGGTCGACATCGGCATAGGTTCAGCATCAAACCGGAGAACCTTATTCAGTCGACGAAAATCGACGCAGAACCTCATCTTGCCATCCTTCTTCTTTACCAGAAGGATGGGGGATGAGTACGGAGAACTCGCACGTTCAATGACCCCCAACCTCAACATGGCTGCACCTCCTGCTGGATGACAGATGCCTGAGAGTGAGGCAGAGGGTACTGGTTTGACCCTAATTGGGGTCTCGGTGGTCAATGCCAGTGTA
>JAFLJL010016678.1:10000-40000 GCA_018398815.1 Conus ventricosus
CGTTCTCCCGTTCTCTCCCTCTCACATCTTTCTTATTCGTTCCGATCTGTCCAAAAAGGGCGAGTACCATTGGTCAGTATTTTTACCCCCTGACACCCGAAGTCATCTCCCTCTAATTCCATTGGATATTCAAATCATGACAGTCACGCCGACACGCCTTACTCTCTGTGGTGGTCAATCGGTCATTTAATTGATTAGCTAGATTTCACCCCACCACACACTACCTTCCCCCCTTCCCTACTTAACTGGCGCCGTGTGGCTTAAGTCGTGGGCCCTGGTCACTCTAAATTGGCTAGCTGAGTCTGGGTAGGCGCCACGACGTCTAACTAACAATGACGCTGGTTCCACAAATTGGCCAGATGAGCTGAGCCAGGCGCTACGACTCGTCTCGCTAGACATCGAGGCGTCGGTCAAAACGGCTTAGTCTGTCTGGGTGGGTCGGACCGTCTCCGTGAAGCCTCTCCACTAAGCTTAATTGGCCGGATCCGAACCATGGGCCCGTCTATGTGGCGCCTAGAATGTTTGAGTTGAAGCTTATGTCCGAACAAATTGGCTGGCGACTCCACAAGTTGGGTTGTTTCATTTTTTTGTCCGTGACAATTTCCCCCTTGCAAAAGACGATGCTCCGCATTGTCTCAAAACACCGGTATAAAAAAAACAACAACCGAATTTGCTGACACACAGCTACACGTGCAAAGTTTGAAAAAATACTTTACAACCAACGGTTTATAAATTATAAAATACATCATTAGTGAATACCACTCAATGAGTTATCATTGACGTGCGCTCTTGCGTTATTTCAATTCATTTTATAACGGCCTCTGTGCGCACTTATGCAATTCCCCTACCTGCGGATTTGCCATCTCTCCTTTTCACAATTCTTATGAAAAGCACAATATAATATGATCACGATCCTGACACTTCACTGAGGAATCTCCATCCTCACTTATTGCAAATAATGCATTACTACACAAGCGACTGTATGCTCCAAGCATAACTACATTCACATGAACAAGTCTCACAAAGAAAATATGAACAAGTCTCACACAGAAAATATGAACCATAGCCAACTGGGAATGAACCCATATCCAATCAACATAACTGTAACCAACACATATTATCAACAAAGCACCCCGGATATGACTGACTTCCTCTGAGTTGCAGCTTGCTAGACTACACGGCTTAAATAGTCAGCTCCGACATTCTGTCGACCTGGGATGTACTGCACTCGATACCTGTAGGGCTGCAGTGCCATTGCCCAACGCAGAACCCTGCTGTTTTTCAGCTGTGCCTCCTGCAGGAATTTGAGTGGTTGGTGATCTGTCTCTATCACGAACTCTTTCCCATACAAGTATTTGTGGAACTTCTGCACGGCCCACACGACAGCTAAACACTCCTTCTCCACCGTTGCGTACCCTTCTTCACACTTTGTCAACTTCCTGCTAGCATATCTCACAGGAAACTCGACCTCTTCATGCTCCTGCAGCAATACTGCACCTATCCACCACCTGATGCATCTGTCCGCAACAAAAATGGTTTGGACATATCTGGTAGCTTCAAGATGGGACGGGAACCTAGTCTTTCCAACACCGTCTGCAGTGCTTGCTCTGCAGCGTCTGACCATTCGACCACTGCCGGTTTCCCTGCCTTGACCAAATCACTGAGAGGACTCGTGATTGCAGCAAAATTTGGACAAACTCCCTATAGAACCCAATAAAACCTAGCAGACTCCTGACTTCTGTTTTGGTCTTTGGTCTCTCTGAATTCATCATCTTCTCCACCTTTCCTCTTTCCGGCTGCTTTGTGTCGCCTCCGACAACAAACCTAGGAACTCCAGGCTTGGAAAACCAACCTGGCATCTTGTTGGTCTGGCTGTGAGATTGGCTTTCCTCAACCTCTCTAAAACTGCTCCTAGCTGCCTCATATGCTCCTCCCATGTCTCGGATGCTATCAGAATGTCATCCATGAAATTCACAACACCTTCCAATCCCGTCAATAGCTTCCTCATCATCCGAGAGAAGACTGCAGGTGCGTTGACCATCCCAAAAGGGAGTACTCGCCACTGGTATAGCCCCATAGGAGTGGAGAATGCTGTGACTTCCTTTGAGTCCTCACTCAGGGCTATTTGCCAGTAACCCTTGCTCAGATCTATCCTGGTGAAATACTGGCTCTTGCTTGTGGCGATCTGAGCGAACAGGTCTTCCATGTTTGGTATGACCTCTGCATCGACCTTGGTGACACTGTTCAGACGTCTATAGTCGACACAGAATCGATGCTCACCTGACTTTTTCCTCACTAGACGACGGGTGCACTATACGATGATTTGGACGGTTCAATCACCCCAAGGTCCAACATCTTTTCTACCTCCTCCTCGATCACTTGCTTGGTGGCATATGGGATCGGGTAGGCTTTCACATGTACGGGTTTCTGTGATGTTAACTCCACCGTACATGTCTCTAGAGTTGTCCTGCCTGGTTTGTCAGTCAGGGACGCCCTATACTGTTCCAGGAGCCCCTAACTTCCTCCTGTCTCCTACTGTCTAGCCCTTCATACAGTGACACATCCCTGTATGACTCTTCTCCTGGAAACTCAGGCAACAAAATCTCCCCTTCTTCTGCTGGGTCTCCTTCACCTCCATCAATGATTGCTGCTGCGCCTATGTGCTGAGTCTCACGCTGAATATATTTGCGGAGCAAATTTGCATGGAAAAGTTTTGATTTTCCATTCACATCGATTCGGTAGTCCTGATCTACCTTTTCAATGATGGTGAATGGTCCCTTCCAATGCATCAGCAGCTTGTTGTGATCCGTGGGAAGCAGTAACAGGACTTGATCTCCCACCTTGGGGGATTGCTTCCTCACCTTCCTGTCATATTGCTTCTTCTGACCGACCCTAGCCTCCTGCAAACCTTCCCTTGCAACCTTACATGTCTCATACCTGTGCCCACCTTTGGAACAGGGCGAGATTGGGCCAATCAGATCAACAGCCACTCTCCTGAACGGTGTGTCAATTAAAGGGGGATGTTTAAGAGGTGCCTTCCTCTTCACCCCTCTTGTGGCTGATCTTTGACACACATCACATGACATGCAGAAACGCTTGATGTCTGCCATTGCTCCTGGCCAATGAAAGTCATCAAAGATTCGGTCAGCTGTTTTGCTGGTGCCGAGATGACCCGCCATGAGCGACTCGTGACCCACTGACATGACAGTGTCACGATAACCTGCTGGTACCTCTAACTGAGTGGTCACCTTACCTGTCTTCCCCTTGGTGAACACTCGGTACAACAGCCCGCCTTTCACAAGAAATTCTGTCTCACCTCCTCTAATCTCCTGTTTCTCTCCACCTCTTGCCAACTCCCAAGACTTCATGAGCGAAGGGTCTTGTTCCTGCGCTGCCCTAAACTCATCAGGCGACACATCTATGCCTGCCTTCCTTGCCGGAACGACTAACGGTTTATCAACCTTTTCCTCCTTCTTGCTCCGTGTTTGAACTGCTGCCCCTGTAGCAGTCAACAACTCAGGATCCCCTGGATCCCTTGCACCTGGAATATTTCCAATGATCAAATCGTGAAGAGGTTTCTCCATCACCAATGCAGACAACTCGCCTGAGAAGTAAGGGGTACGTACTTCTATCTTAGCAACTGGAAACTCCCTCACAGTGCCATCGATTAGAGTACAGGTCTGGATTTGCCCTGTCAAATCCCCTTTCTCGACCAGCGTTGTTCGTACTACCCCGCATGAACAACCAGTGTCTCGTAACACTTTCACCCTCTGCTGGCCAATCCACCCTTCTTCCACTGGTAACGAACCACTCAGCCTAGTGCCCTCCATCCCTGACACTGACTGCTGTCCAGTGCTAGCCATAGGCTGCACTCCACCCTCTTCAGATCGGATCCCTTTTGGTTCCACTGCAGGTCGTTTCCCTTGACGACCCTTATCCACCTCTTGCAAGGCTGCTGCCTTCTGGAACCTCATGCGACAATCCCTCGCCACATGTCCCTTCTTGTGACAAATGAAACACCTAATGTCCCTTTGCCCTTCCTTCTGCCCCACCACTGGGTTTGCAGACTTTGCAGAAAACTCCCCTAGTCTCCTTGCACTCTTCTCACCTGTGCCTAGCACCTGTTTCTCCTGCACCTTAGTGCCCAAACGTGCCTCTCTATACACCTCTGCGAACTTCAACAACTCCCTGCTGTCTCTGGCTGTCTCTCTTTCAAATGAATGGTTAACTCAGGGCCGCAACCTGACAAAATCTGTTCTTTCATAACTAGCTCTTTCAACTCAGCGAACTCCTTTTTCGTACCACTCAACTCTAACCACTTCTCAAAATAGTGATCCAAACGTGCACCAAACTGAGTGTACGTCTCACCTGCTTGTAATTTAGCTGAACGAAATTTCTTCCTGAACCCTCCTCTGTGAGGTCAAATCCTTTCATCAATGATTCCTTCACAGCGCCGAAATCAGACTGTTGTTCTGCTGGAAAGCAGTGAAAATTTGTAATGCCTTACCCGTCAGTAACGCCGACAAAATGACTGCCCACTCTTCTGGAGGGCCAACCCTGACTGGTCGCAAACGTTTCGAAACGACTGATGTATGCATCATCGAATCGGTTCCTTCCGAGAATTTTGGCAACTTGGGTCGGGGAGCATAGCTGCGACAGAGTCACTGGAAACTGAACTCCCATCCTCGGTGGTCTCCCTTTGTATTCTCACTTTCTCTAACTCTAATTGAACTTTAATCTTTCCGTTTCCTGCTTCTTCTTTCTGTCTCCTGCGCTTCCCTTAGTCTTTCTGTTTCCTGCGCTTCCCTTAGTCTTTCTGTTTCCTGCCTTCATTCTTTCTGTTTCCTGCGTTTGCTTCATTCTTTCTGTTTCCTGCGCTTCTTTGCCTTTTCCTGCTCTGCTATTTCGAATGCGACACGGCGTCTTCCGCGCGTTCATCTCTTTCCATCTTTTGTTGTTTTCAACGAACGCACGCAACTCATCTCCTGAGTAACCTAGATCACGAGCGACGCTCACAAGTTGTTCAATAGGGGTGTCTTTTCTTCCGCCATTATATCTCTTTTTTTTTTTTTTTTTTTTTTTTTTTTTTGAACAAGATTTTATAACAACGACAGCCAAACTGGTGGTTACCGACGCGAGTGACGTAATAGCACAATCCTATGAATGTAATATTAGCTTGGGACAACGTAATTAGTTTTTATAAGACGCCCAGCGCCCGACCAACTATGAGAGCGAATTATAGGTAATCTGTGCGAAATGAGTACTCTGGGGCTGAAATGCCAAGCCTAGTATTAACTATCTTGGAAGCAATGCCAAGCCTAGTATTTAACTATCTTGGGAACATACAGTAAGACAACCCTTGTCTTAGGATTACAATACTTGAATCCCACCAGCTTCCTCTCTGAGAAGTTGAACAATTATAATAAATGGGCCAGAATATCCTGGCAAGCTCGCAATAATTGTCAACCTCGGGTGATGTCAGTGGAGGAAGGACTAGCGCACAGCCCAAACACACTCACAGCTTGCTTACGATCTCACTCATATATCATGCATTCGTCACATCAAACCACTAGTAAAGTCTATAACTTTACTACACATGTTCATGAACGAACCATCAATGCATATGGAATCAAACAAAATAAAACATTCTCTCTTTCCTGAACTTCACAAAATCATTTGTCTAAAACATCATTAACTAACCCGGGTATAATAGATTTCTACTTTACCTGGCCAGGTGATCTTAACTATTCACGAATCACTGTCTCTTTTCTTTTTCCTTTTTTTTTCTTTCACTGTCACTTTCACAACACGGCACAACTGCTGGCACTGGTGTTGGTCTGCTCGCACCGGTCAAGCTGGACTGCTAGCACCGGTCGGGCTGGACTGCTGGCGTTGGTCAGGTTGGACTGCCGATGAAAGTGGCGCTGGCCAAGTATGAGGTCGAACCCCGGTTTAGATAGAACGTGACTATCAACATCGATCTGTTCTCCTTTCTTTCTTCCTGCATTAACGCATTGCACTCTCTCTCTCTCTCTTCTTGTCTGCTCTTATCAAATGGACATGGTTGCTTTTCTTTTCTTTTTTCTTCTCTTTCTTTTCTTCTTCATTAATTAGCAACTCTCTCTCTCTCCACATCTCTCCTCAGTCCTTCCTCTGCAGACTATTCATGCTAACCTCTCAACTTGGTTCTTTCTCTCTCCCCTCATCTCTCTGCTTTTCCCTCCTCAGAGATTACACTCAGACCTCTCTCCCTCTGTCTCTCTGTTCGTTCTCCCCTCGTTCTCCCGTTCTCTCCCTCTCACATCTTTCTTATTCGTTCCGATCTGTCCAAAAAGGGGGGCGGAGTACCATTGGTCAGTATTTTTACCCCCTGACACCGAAGTCATCTCCCTCTAATTCCATTGGATATTCAAATCATGACAGTCACGCCGACACGGCTTACTCTCAGTGTGGTCAATCGTCATTGAATGATTAGCTAGATTTCCATTCATTCAACCCCCCACCACACACTAAAACCGTCCCCCCCCCTTTCCTACTTAACAGGCGGCCGTGTGGCTTAAGTCGTGGGCCCTGGTCACTCTAAATTGCCTAGCTGAGTCCCTGGGTAGGCCCACGACTCTAACTAACAATGAACGCTGGTTCCACAAATTGGCCAGATAGCCTGAGTCAGGCGCTACGGACTCGTCTCGCTAGACATCGAGCGTCGGTCAAAAACGGCTTTAGTCTGTCTGGGTGGGTCGGACCGGTCTCCGTGAAGCCTCTCCACTAAGCTTAATTGGCCGATCCGAACCATGGGCCCCGTCTATGTGGCGCCTAGAATGTTTGAGTTGAACTTATGTCCGAACAATGGCTGGCGAATCCACAAGTTGGGTTGTTCATTTTTTGCCGTGACAAGCTGATAATTCGCAAAACCCTGCCTAATTTCCGGCAGCGCTCGTAGAACTGTAGAGGGCTGCCCCATAAAATAAATTGTGGGCTGTTTTTAAACTCTTCTAAATAGACATACAACATCGTACTGAGAAAATCGGCTTGTCTACTGCCTACATACTCAAAAGCCCGAGCCCGCTTTTCTAAGTACATATTGGTTTTAATATGAACGGCGGGTTCACACTGGCATAAAACCTAAAATTCGAGCAAGGCTTCTAGGGAAAACGTACTCCCTTT
This sequence comes from Conus ventricosus, assembly GCA_018398815.1. NCBI lineage: Eukaryota > Metazoa > Mollusca > Gastropoda > Neogastropoda > Conidae > Conus > Conus ventricosus. Next base: position 17,165 of record JAFLJL010016678.1, read on the forward strand.
CTTAAGTTTTGGAAAATAAGATTTGCTTCTTTAATTTTTAAAACTCAATGTTAAAATTGCTAAATACTTCTCGTAAAGAACACAAGTTGTAGTAACCATCAGTATTTTTAAATGTTTTTAATAGATGGCCTTGTGTCGTCCTTAAAACATCCACCCAGTTTATTCTTAGCTCTTTCAGATTGTTAATCCATTTTAATTTTAAAACCAATTTTCTTTAAAGGGCCAGTCCATAAAATTTACCTACCCCGCGCCTATTGTTTTTAATTGGGTGCGTTGAACACACTTTTGTTTTTTGGTTATTTAGATGTGCATCTTTTTTTTAACGATAAAAAACTATTTAAAAAATGTAAGAACCTTTTAATATAACGAAAGTGCCACTTACAATGTTAGGAGCGTTTTACAACCCCAAATTCTTTTTGAACTTCAGTCAATCTAACCATTGCAGTAGATGAATATAAATGGCTTCCAAGTCAGACTTGTAAACCCGCTAACTAGATATTTGAAATCCGCCAATAAATAATGATAGAGTGCATCAGCAGGTAATCTCGCCCTATGGCTTTTTTTTTCCAGAATCAAGTAAATTGTGGCGATTTACTGCGCAACTACCTACCGGCTGTGGTGTTTCATATGCAAACCAATTAAACCATCCTAATGCTCTTATAAGGTCAGTATAATAACGTTCATGTTTATTACCAGTACAGGGCGAATACTAACTGAACTACAAGTTGGTCCCTTCCAAGTCCGACAACGCGTTTAATTCCATTCAACAGCCCAAATGGACAATCAACCAGATGAAAAGAATCTGCAACGAATTTAACATGAATCCTTCAACTGATTTTTAGACAAAATTAGATCCGTAACATGGGTAGCACATTGTATGTGTGGGCCACAAAAAGAGAATATAATTATGACTACTGGCCTGGCCTCACCTCTATTCAACCCGACAAACAATCCGATTGGGATTCCAAAGAACAAAAAACATTCCTAGGCTTGGGCAACATTTATCTTCGGATAAAGGGGTAAGCCTAACAATGAGCAAGAGTGCCAAAGACTAATGACTCCATACGGACATATGTTTGTGGTCTATTAGGGCACACAGCACAGACCAAGTCCCAGCATACTTGATCAATCTACAGGCTTTGATGCCAGAAACAATTTCTAGGCTAATTTTAGAAGATGCTCTTAACTCAGCTGTTGATTTGCCTGCTGCATACAAAGGCATCAAGACGTTCTATGCACATGCTTAGGCAAAGTTGACTTTGGTGTTGGCCATGGATTATCATGCTGCCCTCTGACCTTAGACTGCAATTGGCATATACGAATTATAACAATGAAATCCTTAAAAGCTGGCGACGACTCAAAACTTAGGGCACAATCAAGGCTTAAACACAAGACCTGCACCATCCATTTTAAAAAGAAAGTGCCTAGCCCTGAAGAAAGCGATCCAGTTATAAGCGCCCCCCCAAGCCAGAAACAGGCCAGAAAGCACTCCGCCTGGTGAGTCTGCCTCACACTGACATCACACTAGCGAAAAGACAGCCCTCGTTGTAGTTTTAACTTTTACTGGATTAGCCCGTACTTTATTCACTAAAATTAATCCACAGCCTAGCATCCAACGTCCACAGATGGTCAGCCATTTAGCCACCACGTATGTCCTAAAGTAGACCAAAACCCAACTAAACAACAATGCCTGATAAGGCCAGGCAGAGCACAAGCGCGTGGCCGGCTAAACTTCTTTAATAGGTTTTGCCTAATGAGTAATTTTTTTCTAATCCACTTTTACCAGGCTGAGGTGTTGGAGGCTGTTACTGGCCCTGTTGCGCACACCGCCCGTTAAAGCATACACGAGTGTAGAGATAGCAAACCCAACAGCTGTTAATATACTAACTATTGTAATCCCTGTTCCCTGAACAAGGTCCTTATCTTTCAGCTAGCGTAGTGTTTCATAAAGTATTTCGGGTTATAGTTTCTCTTTATTCTGCTTGTTTGGCGCTTCTAGCTGCGCTGCTGTTAGGAGACAGCGCTTCTGAACCTATTCGTCCTTAGCAGCATTAAATTCCTGTATTTTCTGCTGTATTCTAACCTTTTTCTCTTGCCTAAATTGTTTACATTCTGCATCACCAGTTTATTTTTCTTCTTCCTATCTCTATATGCTACTCGTCAAGTTTATCCTAGATTGTGCCAGTGCCTCCCTTACAGTTGCGTAAAGAGCAGCATCCTTAACACCCGCAAGTTCGTGCATAAGCTTATTGTTTTCACTCCGAAGGGTCCTCAATTTCGCGCTCAGGGTCTGAATCATCAATTGTTTGCTTAATGTTTTTCTGACGTCCTCCCTCTCACGTATACTCGTTTCAGTTTCTGCGATTATTTCTATCTGCTGTTTGAATTAATTCTTGAAGAGGTATGTTTTGTATTTTAGATTGTGTTGGCAACTCTGCCCTCAAGTTCTGTAATCGACTAACGCTTCGGCCTAAAACCTCTAAAAGGTTAATTGTTACTGCCTTAGCAATAGGGAGTTTTCGCTCCTTATTGTGCTTAGTTTAATTAAAAACCTCCTTTGATTTTGCTTTGAAGTAGCATTCACACTTCCCCTTGCACCAGTTTTTTATAGACTATGCCCACCATCGTCTTCAAAAAAATCGTAGATCAATCCACTCTGGAGCTCTCGTCCTACTTTGATAGAATGATTGAATTCTTTCTCGCAATATTCCTTGACGGTGTCTAGAGATAACAGTAACCTGCCCCTTCCAAGCTCTTCCGCAAGAAGGACCCAGTTCTGTTTCATCTTTTCTTCCTCAACAGGATCAATTGCGATCAATCAAATCTTCAGCCATATTTTTTATTTATATTCTTTTTTTTGTTTGATAAAAAATGAATCTCATACGGTTGTACCTCGATCCATACAAAAAGAGATAGGAGCCCCACGGCGTAAAAGGTTTAAGGCAGACTGTAGAGTGGTAAATACTCCATCAACCGTTTGAGGCCCGGTGGACAAAATTTTATAATCCAGTTCCCCAACTTGGCGCTGACGATGTATAATGCCAGGCACTACTAAACATCATTCAAAATAGTATATTAAATCGACAGATGCTAATCCTACTCGTTGTTGCTAATTGAGGTAGGGCTATTAGTTAAACGTTATGGTAAAAAACTGGAGGGTAAGACATCCTTTTTACTAAAGAGGCAGTCATTATTGCCCTCTATTTCAGATCTATGGCTGCCTAAAAAAGACAGGAAAAGAGAAAGTTTAACAGGGAATACAAGATCAAACGGTCTCAGCACAGTGTACAAACCGGGGATGCCAAGAATGATGTAAAGATGAGCAGTAGCAGAACATTTGGCAACAGATTCTGCATCCCTCTAATGTCGAGTTGTTAAGACGCCTTATCCATAGTACCTAGGCGTCACTAAAAGAAAAACTTAGTTATGATCTGACATTTAATCCTAGCGATCTGTTTGTTCTGTCTGAAGCCCCTTTTACTAAAGGGGGGGGGGGGGGGGTGGGGGGGGGGGGTGTGGGTACCCAGTCAGAGCGACATTTTGCTCTTGAGTTTGATGTTGTTTACTAACCCTGACTGGCTAGAACAATCGTAAAACCCAGTATAAAAGTAAACGGTTATTTATTATGAAAACGTTATGCACGCCATACAGAAAATAGAAATAAGCGAACACTCTTTGGAACATAACATCTAAATCAGTCCTTCTGAAGTCTTTAAAAGGATTTTTGTTCTCGTTTACTGAAGAAACAACTTCCTTTTCCAGCGAGAATCAGAGCGTTTTTATAATCCAAAATGAGAAGGTGGACGGTTGTAATAAATGGCAAGTCTTGATCAGTTTGTATTCCAGGGCGCCGGACTTTACCTCACCAACACTTTGATGAAATAAGAAAGTTGTTTGCTGAGGTAAGGCAAGAGATCCCTGCAGTTGATCGCGTATGTAAAAAACTTCGCCCTTTAAGATGTAACGAACTCGATGACTAGTTAATCACCAAATAGGGCTGTGGCTGGATTTAGATCCACATTGAAACAGATTGTTTGGAAGTGGAAAAGGATAGGGCAAGATGAGCATAAAAATAAATATTCGTAAGAAAGCAGACGGAAAAACCGGCCCAAAATAAATGCACATTTTTATGGTTTGTGATGTGCCCAGGAAAACATGAAAAAAACAGGCTAAAAGATTGCGGCCTATTTAAAATTGTAGAAGAAATTTTCTAATAAAAAAAGATGGGATAGTTTGACATTTCCCCTAAAGATCCGCTCTGATCTCTTTCTGCGGATTACAGGGTGTTGGGAAACTCTTCGTACTTGAGTTGTCAAACAATATACAGGTTTCATTACGACACATTGTATATTCAGCACAACCATAAGCACAATAGTCTTACAAAGAAAGGAAGTTTATTTGGACAGACGATAAATATTTCTAGTCGATCCATAGCACAAACTGAGCGACTGTTTGGAACATTCTATAGACTATTTGAGGGAACGAAACCCTGTTTAGTATTGATGATTGTTCAGGGAGCTGAACAAGACATTGTTAAAAAATAGAAGCTCTGTCCAAAGCGCGGCCTTTAGCGGCCGCCACGCGGCTAACAGTTTCTGTGTGGCTCTTTAACTCAAAAATATAATGCTGTCTTAAAAAGACCTTAGATCGCTTTAAAATCGGGTGTATTATTTTAACAATGAAGGACAAAGAAAGTTTTGAAGAATGTTTAAGTGAAACTATAAATAAGGGACAAAGATGAATAAAAAAAATAAAAGAGCAGTTAGAAAAATCTAAAGCAATGCTTAGCTATGCTACGGACAACCCCCCAGTTCAATACGTTTGTTTATTGTAAATTGTTATTATTGAATGCTTATAACAATTTATTTATTTTAATTTTTATATTATAAAAAAGAATGTCTCGAGGGCCAGAATCAAAAGTGGGCTAGCTCCTAAAAGCGTTTAGTAGAGTTAAAAGCCTAGCAGAACACAAATGAGTTTGATCTAAATAGAGTGCCAGGAAATGGTTATGGATTTTGAGTAGCACACATTATGGGTTTACAAAACGAATACAGAAATTGAAGAAACAAAAAAACGACAGCAATATCCTACCCTAGAAGAGATAAGGAAATTTAAGGGCAAACGATTTTGGCAAACATGAATAAAAACTTCATAAAGAGAGAATGCTTGGGCGTTTGCTTCCTGAAATTGCTTGGAATTTAAAGTTTGAAACTGCGAAGCCCTTATGGATACTTTGATAAGAATAACAATTTTAGAACAGCCTTAAATGTAGGGGCCCTATCTGTTAGCCTAGTTCCAGGAACACCACAGAAAAAACATTGAAATAACTAGGCCAGGGTTCTGAATATATGCCTACAGCGAAAGAATCCGCTGAAGTGGGGAATGAACCGTCGGCTTAGAATTTACACCCGGCGCGTATTCGTCCACTACCAAGGCAAATGACAATGATGTTTCGCGTAAGTATACTCCGAGGGAGGCGATACTAAGTTTGCCAGAAACATTACGTTAATCAAGAGGTATACAAAATAAAGGCTGAAAACTGGGATGCCCCTCTTAAGCTCTAGTATTGCAATTACAAAAAACGGAGACAAAATGAAAAAAAATACTCCATGTATCATCTGACACGTTACTGTGATGGTTTGACAAAGACAAATAACAGTACTCGACTTTATTCTCATTAAGTATGTGAATTTTATTGCGTGTTAACTCTGTTAGTGAAGTGCGCCAGAAGGATTAATAAGAAGATATGTACAAGATTATTTAAAAAATAATCTTATTTAAAAATGGGAGGTTCAACAGGTTAGGATTTAAAGCAAATAACTGAAACTTCAAAAGGAAATAGAAAGCGACTTAGATAAGTATAGAAGTTTACGAGAAAGAAATATGCTAAAGCTTTAAATACTCTTTTTAAGTAATCACTGTTCCTCGGCTGAGCTAGCGTAAGTCCGGTTCTAGTGTTGCTGTTTTAACCACGGGGTTTGGGTGGGGCGCCGGCTCCTTTAGCATAGAGGCCTCGGTTAGGTTAGAGGCGCGTGTCTATGACTGGAAAGCACTGTTTTAAAAAAAATTAACTCCTAAATTTACAAAAGCAAACTGCCATTGTGACCGGGCTAGCACATCAGCAAAACTTTGTTCATTAAGATTAAGAATAAGCAAATCATTACAGGATGAAAACATTACGGACGAAGAATTTCAGAAGATTATGGCTGACGGGCAGGATTACAGACAACAAAAAATTGAACTTCAAAAGAGTGCGAAAGACTTTTACTTCACGACAGGTAGACCTGATGCAATTAAAACAGAACATGAAAAACAAAGCACACGATCAGTTAAAACCAAAATAAGCTAAAATGTTTACAGACTTCAAACCGCCCCAGACTGAATGATCACCGACAAGATTCAGCGGCCCGTCCTATATGATGCACCCACCACCGTGATTCACTTGCCCGGTGGGCTTACAACAGGTAGCCAGTATTGATCGCAGGCCCAGATTTTCGTCTGCTTCAGATGGACATGCGCACTGAGACTTTTTGTCACTGTATGTCCTGTGAAACATTTTCGCAAGTGAGGTTTGACCGAAATTCGCTTTTCTGACAATTTTTGCTCACCGGGAAATAGCGGACAGAAAATCCAACTAAGCATGTGCTAACCTCATAAACTAATGAAATCGAAACAACATAGGAGTACGCATGTGCTAACCTTAGTGAATACATAACATGATGAAATCGAACAACATTTGTTGAGTACGCATTGTAATATATAATTAGAAATAATAAAATCCTAGATACGGACGCACCTCCTCCCCCTCCCCCCCCCCCCCCCCCCGGGGGGGGGGGGGGGGGGGCCCCCCCCCCTTTCCCCCCCCCCCCGCCCCCCCCCAGAGAACAAACTAAGAAACAAAAAAAAAGGAAAAAAAAAAAGAAAAAAAAAAAAAAAGGGATAAAAAAAAAAGGGGTATGGGGTTTATATTTAAATTTTGAATAATGATTAGTAATAAATTATTAATTAATATTATAATAAGGTTGAGGATAATGATTATTATAGAGGGGTGAAGGGTTTTAGGGAATTGGATTGTGGATTAAGAGTGAGAGTTTTGTAAAGGGAATTTTTTTTTATTAGGAGTTGGTATTTTTTTGTATAAATTTTATTTAGTAATAATTACCAAAAAATAAATACAGAGGCAAAAACTATCTCTCATATGAGCGACGTTAAAAAAATGGGGCGATGATACTATTTCCCAAGCCAGTCTCTCGACTGAAGGCAAAACCCCGTATGTAGAGACCGTCAGGTAAGTTCATTAATTTTTTGCTTCATCTAACCGCCCGGCATGTGTTTGTGGTGCAGTGTGTGTGTGCGTTTGTGTTGCGCTATAAGCGTGTTAATGATCGTGTGTGGCAATGAATGTTTTGTTGCAGATTTTAATTTTATTATGTATTTATTTATTTATTAAAAATGGCTGTGCCGAACTCAGACGAATCCTGATTTAAAGAATTGTAATGAACTATTTAACGAAACAATGAATTCTTAAACATTGATTTTTAGTGAATTTGTTTTGAAATGATATAACAATATAATAAAAGACCATAGTAACTGTTTGCAAAGCAATCAAAGGGATAAACATTGGACTGTATGATTTCAGAAAAAGCACAATCTTGGCGGGTGTTATTGTAAGGCTAACGTGTCTTGAAGTGTTCCGGCACTTGGGCGAAGAATAAAAGCCTGTTTTACTGTACTTTTATATATAACATTTTATTTTTTGATTTACGTATAATATTGTTGGCTTTACACAAAGACGACCACAAGTAAATTTGAGGGCAGAAAAACTATATACGATGAAAGAAATAACTAGCAGCGACAACAATTAAGCAATCTGTTCAGTGAAGTTAGACATGAAACATCATTAACCCTACAAACGTTCATGAAGCGTAGCACACGGCCATCTCTAAATTCCCAGAGTCCTTCATATGGAAGCCGCCAGTAAAAGTGTGTTTGGGCCGTTTCTATTGATTAATAACGCCCGATGATACTTAACATGAAGTTGGGTTTCAACAAACAAAAGAAGTAATCAGCTAACACGACTTTAATTCTAACTGGGGCTGATTACATGCTTCCACAGGTTACACCATGGCAAGTGAAGAAGCAAAATTGCGTGGGTCTGCTGGTCTGAAGGGACAGACCTTGAAATCACATTAGAGACCAAACAAAGTTCTATCCTATAGTTGGCCAATTCTTACCTGCCCCTGTCCAAAAGAGCGTAGAGTTGAAATGCGCAGTCTTAAACTACATAAATCTAACAACCTGTGGTTTTAATGTGTGGTGTTTTTAGCACAGAGATTTACATCCCTGTTAAAAATCATGCAAACAGAGTTTCCAATTATGAAGTCATCACAACCAAGAACTGAACTTGGATAATATACACTGTCCAGTAAGCCATAAACAGTATATCTCAGTTTGAAGAGCAAAACAAACCAATCACCGATAAATGTAGACACATGGTCTGTAGAAGCCAATCTAGTGCCCTCAAAGGATTTCTTCCCACCGCTCCCCTACTTTTAGCGAAAACCGCTAAAACAAACATGTAGACTTGATCCTGTTTTGCAGATAGTAGTAAAAAGTCATTTGTATTAATCAGAACAATAAGCAGACTGTTGTAGACTATACATCAAAACAAAATCTAGACAGAGCTTTGTAGAAGGTGTCCTGGTGCAGAATCCCTAACTAAAGAAGGCAGCGCCAGCCATAGAACTCATTGTAAAAGTTTTGTTAGACTGTGAAACCCAAACCTCCTTACACCTAAACCGGGGGGTCCTAAAGTTAGTTTGAAAGAATATACACAAGAATGCAAATGAGCAAACGTGTTTTTATGCTGAGCTTTGAATCGCTCTTAACCCGCCGTACTATGGTCCGCAACACAAGAACAAAAACAACGTTTATTAACCCACCATCAATCAGTTCGTATGCCTTTTTTATTTGTTGTTAGGTCCCGACGGTCAACACACAGACGCCCGAGATTTACAGAGGCCCCGAACGCTGCTAGTAGATTTCTAGATCAGATGAAAACAACTTAACTTCACAATCAGTTATCCAACAACTAAATCTTCAGACATTGGTATGACTCCTGAAGACCAAGAACGCTAATGACACATCTACCCACTGGTGGATTTGCAATTAAAGAATTATTAAGGCAAAACCGCAGTAAGAGAACCACGAACACATTACTGGAAAGTTTAGAGGGCCCGCGCACAACAATTGTAATCTTCAACTTAAGGTTGACCCTAGACATGGAAACTGCTATCTTCTTCATAACTTACGAGGTTACGATCTCATTTCATCAGGCAAGCAGTGACTTCTGAATATAAGAGGGTTTACCTGCATTGCACAGTCCTTCAGAAAAGTACATGACAATTTTTACTCTTGACTCTTATCCTTTTATGGACTCTGCCCCACATCTGATGGCTAGTTTAGATAAATTAAGCGGTTCGCTACAGAGACTTTCCCAATCACTAAACAATCCTTGACCATCTTTAGTGCCAAAGGAGTTTATCCTTATGAATACATGAACGGCGTGGGACAGGTTTGCGAAGACTTCACTTACCTCCTAAAGGCGCTTTCTTTTTAGTCTTAGAGGCAAAGACATAACTGACTCTGGACTATGAATACGCTCAGAAAGCCTGACAAATTACAACTGTCAAACAATGGCGATTATCATGGATAACTATTTAGTGGCTGACCTGTGTTTATTGGCAGACGTCTTCAGAAGTCCAGATCTTCATGCATGAAACATGACAACTTAGACCATCACATTACATCACTGCCCGCAGGGCTATCTTGGATGCGTTCCTTAAGTCCTACAAATAGCCCAGATGACTTAAATATCGGAATTTACCCACACTCCAGATGTTTGAAGATGGGCTGAGGGGAGGGTATTAGCATGGCCTCACATCCTTACTGCAAAGCCAACACAAGTATTAGACGATTATGATCCCACCAAACCATCCAACTATCTTATGTACTGAGACCCAACAATCGGTATGGGGCGATGATCAACCGCTTCCCACTGAGAAACTTTGAAAATGATTACAAGGGCCGCATGATGTTAATACTGTGTTAGAGCATGTTGTCACAGGCTTCGCCTGATCACCCAGCAGGACTAAATCTTCGAAGTAGACTTAGAATATCCTAAGAATTACCACGATCTCCACAACGCTTACCCCCTAGCCGCAGAAAGATTACAGATGAGCCCCCATCGAAGCTGGCGCCTAAACCTTGTTCCTCAATATTAACATAAAACTGAATATGTGTGTCATTACAGACTGGTACAGTTTTACCTACGACACGGACTGAAACTGACAGCGGGTTCACAGAATCCATTGCTTTTGATCAAGAGCCCTTTATTGATACCATACACAAGAAGAATACTGATCATAGAACCCAAGGCCACTGTATCTTCAGAAAAAGACTTCTTTAAACTGATGAACAACAGCTGTTTTGGCAAAACCATGGAGAAACGTACACAACGAAAAAGATGTTAAAGTTATTACAAAAGAAAACCAAAGCAATTAATTTGCCTCTAAACCTAACTATCAAGACTTTAGAAGATTTAACGCCAGCCTGGTTTGGCATTATGGAGGAAGATATCAGATGTTAGACTGGACAAGCCCAGTGGTTATATTCGGTTTTTTGAAACTGTTGTAGAGTTGTCTAAATTAATTGATGTTAAGCATTTCTGTACGACTACCTTTAAACCGCTGTACCCAGAATCAAGAAGACTTTACACAGACACTGACTCTTTTATTCTAACGTCCCCACAAGAGAGACTTCTATGCACTGATTTTAGAAACAGAATGGCTAAAGGGGCTGTTGGATGGTACGACACATGCGACTATCTAAAGACCAGTCCTTTACATTCACAGTGACAAGAAAGTGATTGGAAAGATGAAGGATGAACTTAAGGGGAACAGTTATAAAAGAATATGTTGGTTTGCGGTCAAAGATGTATCGCGTTGTGCCAGTCCGACTCTGTATAAGACGGCTAATGGCATAAGTAAAGAATTGTCAAAAAACATATATCCACGACAACTACAAGCAAGCCTCTCTTTGAAAACAAAGTATTCATCACACAAATGTTAATCTGCGCTCTACTCGTCCATCCAAGTAAACACTACTCTGTTAACATGAAATCATTAGTCTCTAACAATAACAAGGAGAACTTACGTCAATTCCTTCCGAGTTCTTCAATATGCTGTAGGGCACGTGGAGAACTTTAAAAGATTAACTTGACTGACTTAGCTAAAGAACCAAACTAGTACTTAGCTAAAACCGAACAAAGAACATAACTTAAGAACCTAACTATACTTACTTACGATCTTATTTTTTTTCTACTTTACGTGTAATTAACTTGCACTTTAACTTAAAAAGTACTTTCTATAACTAACTTAACTTGTCCTTTATTTAGGTCTTAACTTGTACTTATTTAGTTTTTAACTTGTACTTATTTATTCTTAACTTGTACTTTATCTAGTTCTTAAAAACTATTACAAAGAAAATGGTCTAGTACTGCAGGAGGTTGGCTCTTTTTTTGGCAGAAGTTGGCTCTTCTTCTTTTACTGTGGGGGCTTGCGGGCTTTGTTGTGAGGTATGGGTGTTAGGTATTTGTATAATAAAAAAAACGCCAACAACAGCAGCAGGCGCCCCAATACAATAATGATCCATCTTATTGTTTTGATTGTGATTGGTTGGTTGTTGTTTATTGGGGTGTTGGTGCTGGGGGAGATGTTTTGTATTACTATCTAATAATTTTGTTTTGCGGATTGGTTTATTTTTCTCAGTCTGTTCCATTCAGCCATTTGACGCCCAGCCTCAACACGCCCAGATTTTTTAGCCTTAGTAACATACTCACTTGTGGCACATTCACAATTTGCGTGTACATTCATCTTCGCCTGCGGAGTGGCCTGCGGAGGGTCGCTGGTGGGCAGTCCCTGTGGCGCCATCTTCTCCTGATCGCTCATTTTTTTTTTATTACGTATTAAATTTAATATGATCAAGAAATACTATGATTAAGCAGTAATTAATCCATGATGAATGGGCATAACATCGTCCCCCCAAATCTAAAAGACAGGTCACATTGCAAGAGTTTCTAGGGACTTGTTTAAAACCGATCTTGGTGATAAGTCGTATTCTTGAATCTCTTCTGAATCACACTGGCGCCACCTACTTTACTAAACTTAGCATAAAACTAATCAGTGTCTGACCCACTGATCTAACCATTTTTGACCGAAACTGTGCTTCGTACCTAGCGTAGTACTTTCCAATGTCTGAAGTAGACAGTTTGTTTAATCGTTCAATACTTTAGTTTCAGTGCCGAAATTCTGTTTTTAGTTTTTCCATCACGCAGCCAGAGAGTATAATCTTTCTTTATGGCAGTGGGTCTACGGGGGTAGGCTGCTTGCTCCTCACACTTTAAGTAGTACGTCACAATCCATTTTTTAAAAGCAATCAAAATAATATAATACTTTTGAAACCATGAGTTTACGCTGTTAATTATGCAGTGCCTGATCGTTTGGTGTTATCGTATTATTCAACTCTTTGCAAAAGTTTTGTTAAGAATAAAAACCGCCCAACATGGGAAAGATAGAAGATTCGCCAAAACTAGTAGCAACTTTTATTTTTACTTTGACAACAAAAAGATTATCTGATTAATAAAGCACATAGAACATCGTTCGGATTATGATTATTTGTAATTATTTTTTTAGTTAATATAAAGAGGAGTGAATAAAAATATATCCCCCAACATGATTTACCAACTCCTGCTGGAATTAGCGGCCTTACTATAGCTATAGCGTGCTAGCAAAAAACATGTTTAAAATGAAGCCGGCTGACCTAGGAAGGTTAGAACATTGAAGACGTTGTTAAGGTTAAGTTTGAAATTACTTTTGCAGGATTGCGTCAAAAGACTGTCTGTTGTCACAGGGGGATTATCCTAGAAAATTTTAGTTCATAGAAAGAATTAATTCCTAAGAAAATATTGATTTATAAAAAAAAAATGGCGGGAGTAGTTTATGGATGGAGGAGGAGCTATTGTTTAATGCTTTGTGCCTTCCGGGAAGCAATTCTATGTTTAGTAAATTGGCGGTCCTATGAAGAAAGGAACGACGCCATAACCAAGGGCAATAGAAGATTAGCCAAGGCAAGAGACGCTATGAGGAAAAGACGAATTGCTCATTAGACTTTATTAATAAAACTTAAGGAGAACAGGGACATGCAGATGCACCACATTTACAGACGTTTGAGAGGCAATGAATGCGTAGTACCCTATTGACAGGAAAGAAGGTTTCTTACATCCCCGCCGCCAGAACTTGTCCTGACTTTTATGAACCATCAGAAGAACAAAAATAGCAAATTGGTTTTATTGTGGGTGCTATGGGAGCAATCTATATCTTGCACAAACACAAAAAAATAAATAAAATTACAATTACAGTACAGTCCTTCTTATGGACAATACGACGTACAAAATATATTATTCTCCCTAAAGTTTATGGAAAGAAAGACTGCTATTGAAAAACTGAGTAAAGCCGCAATATGTTAAAGTCAGATGCGAAAGACTGGCTTTCAAAACAGGCAATTTTGGCAAATTTCTTTGCCTGCTCCCAAAAGACTAATAAGGCCTAGATTTGTTAACTCATTCCGAAATGACACCCACCAAAATGGAACAGACTGGTAATTCCTTCCACATGACCAAAGTCAGTAGAAGAAAAAGTTTTTAAGTATGCGCTGACAGGTTGTTGAACATGGCTTCAAGATACAAAGACGGCTGAACCTTTAACAGATCAAAGCTCAAACTGCTGTGGCCTGTGGCCTTTACAACAAATAACATGCGAGGTCCATTAAAGTATCTAGGTTGATCCAAGTTTGATGATGGAAAAGAGTTTAAAAGGTTTCTGTAAACCAACTGTTTTTTAAAACATCATGTTATCAGGTAGAAGAGGGATCCCAGGCAACACATCGATCGACAAGCCCTATAGAAAACTTTAATAATAAATCTAGCGGAACGCCTGTTTACTTATCAATATCACAGAGACATTATGGACAGGAGCGCCTAACACAGTATGGTTAGGAGATTGCCGGGCAGTCCCCTAACGGTGCCATGAACAATGAAGAGTTTAAAGCAAACAGGGTTGCAACCAGTAAACGCACTCAAATAAAAAAAATTAGACTCATTGTTATAGAAGATGTGCGGGGGACTCAAAACTCTTGCCCGTTTGGGCTAAAAAGTAAGATACTTGTATGCTCCTGGAGAGGCAGAAGGCGATGTTAGAATTAGAAGCACTAGATCCTATATGGAGTGTAGATGTATATGAAGTTGAAAGGAATCATGAAAACAGACCCTCCCGTGAGTATTTAAGAGAAACTCTCTCGTCTAAAAAGCCCTGCCCCTAAAAGATCGTTTGTTCGTGAAGAGCTGCAAGTTGTCCCGCCCGCAAACACAGTATGTAACACAAAAAGAGTGTTTATTTTTTGTTAAACTTTTGTTGCAAAAACCATTAGATATTTATGTTCCCGGGCGATGTTAATATGTTTGGTTCACGATCACCCATACTATTCTGCACGGCAACCCCCTTTTAATGTGCTGATTTTGTCAATATTTGGCAGTTTTTGGCGATGTTAATTTTTTTGTAAAACGGGTGTTAAATTTGGACACACAGATATGTGATGACGGATTTGTATGTGAAAAAGGGGGTTTCCGGGGCAGAATCACATGGGGTAGGTCTTGGACCCCGCATAAAGACAGTCTCTGTGGTGTGTGTGTGTGTGTGTGGTGTGTGTAGTGTGTGTGTGTGTGTGTGTGTGAGTGTGTGTTGTGTGTGTGTGTGTGTGTGTTCCATGATGCCTGAGGTAGCGTGTGTCTCCTGTCCTGTGAAACCCCAATACAAACAATCAAACAAATCAACAAGCAAACAAAGCATAGTGTCCAGCAGCAAAACTTCAATCCTATTAAGTAAATATTCGGATAAACAAATATGTCACAGCGACCAGGTCACGCATAAAAAAATCGCCCAATAGGGGACCTCGAAGCCCTGACCCCCTCAGATGTAAAAGTCTGATGGCTCTACTTCGAAAATTGGAACTTGAACTCGTGGTTGTTAGCGGCCGTAAGAGGCCTGTTCACCTCCTATTCTAATATATATCATTGAGATTTAAAAAAAAAAAACCAACTTTCCGCATGCTGGAAGGAAGAGAGTCAGTGACTGAGACTATCTAGGTTGAACACAATCCGGATTGTAATTTGTCAGCAGTTCCGGCCTATAGTGTCTAACCCGTGATTTTGAAGAAGTTGACTGTAGGGGCTGTTACTACAGGAGTCAGAAGACCATTCCAAACATCAATCACTGGAAGAGAAAAGTAGTTTCCCTTGATGTTCAGTCGGTAGACACTTTGATAGTTTCAAGAGTGTCCTCTGCTGTCCCTGTTGGTAACTAGTTCAACCCGTGGTTTATCAGCTCCGGTAAATACCATGCATATATAATATTGTACAAGTCTATCATGTCACCCTTTTGCTTCGTGTGCTCCAGGCTTGGAAGGCTTTGAGAGTAGAGCGACGCTCAGGATGGTTTATCTTTAAGAGATGCTAAAAGTTTTAGTTTGCTCTGCGCTGAACTCTTACTGCAAACTGGCACAGTGTTTTGTGGTAGGGTTGCCAGACAAATGTCCGTACGCTCAGTCAGGAAGTCAAAGGAGCGACAGATGATACAAACCACTCTATTTGCTTTAGCAGCGGCCTTGGCCACATGTTCTCTGAATTCATTTTGTTGTCAATGTAAACCCCAAGGTCCTTTCCCTACTTTCACATTCACATGATTGTGGTACATGTCCTCACTTTCGATGTTTTCTTCATCATATGTACACCGCAATCTGACTTCTAGTTCCCCACTGTCAGGACATGGCATGGCCAGGGAACTAGTCAATAGCCATTAACTTGACCAACTTTGCAGTCTGGTTTTAGGTCTTCCAGTAAGACATGTGTACGCTCCTTCATCATCACGTCGGCAAAAACCTTGGTGTCGTCCTGGCAAAAAGGGTACTGTTTTTGAATGAGCATTCGGCATATCGTAATATACAAGACAAACAAAATAAGGTTTCTAAGACACTCCCCTTGGGGAATCCCAATCGAGACATTGCTTTCTGTGACCTGGGCACCATTGACGACAACCTGCGGAACGCCTGTTGTGTAGGAAGTCATGTATCCAAAGTAATATCTGCCCTTTGAATAACCATGCGCTTGAACTTTCAACACAATCATCTGTGATGGAACGCTATCATACGCTGTTGCTGGAAGTCAATGTAAACAATACGACTGAGGCCTCCATCATCTACGACCTTAGTCCCGTTCGCATGACGTCATGAAGCGGAGTGGATGCACGACCTCCCCTTTACCAACCCATGTTGTTTCTCACTGACAAGGTGTTTTTCTTCTAGGTTTTGACAAGTTGTTCTCTTTCTTGTTTTTCCATTACTTTGCAGAGGATGGCATGTAAGCTAACTGGCCTGTAGTTATTAGGCTAACATTGTTGCTAGAGAATGATGAAAAAGGGAATCAATTATAATAGGTACATAGAAACAGACTAACAAGATGACAAATGAATGATTTAAGGAAAAATAAAACGTGCCACGCAAGAGAATCACAGTGACGGCTACAGCTTGGAACAGCAGGCGAACGTAAAAGTGGAAGTGAGCAAAACAGCAGCCACGAAGCGGAAGAAAACCATCGCACATGGTCTGACGCGAGCGCAGCCACAACACAGAACATCCCTTGCCTTTGATGAGAACAAGAGAGAACTCGACCTTCCAAGACACGAACTCCACAATCCCACTACCAGGCTCAACTTGCTACTGAAGAGAACGCCGTACTGAAGAATGAAGACCTCCACCGACAGAAAGTCAAAAGTGAGCAGAAATGACGACAGTCAAGACCCACTGACGAACGAAGAACACTCTGTAGGAGAGAGAGAGAGAGAGAGAGAGAGAGAGAAGAGGGGAGAGAGAGAGAAGCGAGAGAGAGAAGAGCAGAAGAGATAGAGAGAGAACTTATATTAATGTATGGCTAACTATGGTCCATAAAATGAAGAAATTCGCAATCCAAAGGGAAAGAAAAAAGATTCCCGTTCAATCTGCTCTTCCTCTTGGTAGAAACAGTGAAAATACGATGATCAAAAACAGAAGAAGAAGAAAAAAAAAGAGCCATCATTTTGCTGCCTTTCTTGAAGATAGGTGTGACCCCAGCCAACCGCCAGTCTTCTGAGATTTGCTCTTTGTTCAAGGATTTGCCTGAAACCAGAGACAGCATGGCCACTGGGGTGGCAAGACTCTGGAGTTTGGACAAAGCATTGTTGCTGCCCAGCGTGTCCCGAAGCCTTACTAGTTTTAGATCTGCAACAGTTTTCCAGACCTTCCTCAGTGCCGATCTCAAAGTCACTTAGCTCTCATCGTCATTGGCATTCCTGTGGTTCCGGCAGGGGTCCCCATCCTCTTCTGACAGTGAAGACCGCTATGAAAGAATGCATTCAACATCTCAGCTTTCTCTTGGTCCGGACTTTTGATTTGCTGCCATCCTCTGTCTTCAAGTCTGCTACCCCCCCCACTCCTTGTCGTGGTTTTGCCTGCTCACGTATTGACCAAAAGCCTTTGGATTTTTGTTCGCTTGGGGCCGCTACTACATGCTCCATTCGACTTTTTGCCTTCTGACATTCCTTTCTTAGATTTGTTTTTCTTGTTTTTGGCATACAGTGAGACTCCTACTCCATCCCTAGCAATGGGTTAGAATGTGCACAGGTGTCCTGGTGGTTCCTTGTGTGTGTTATTGAGAGAATAATATGTCCACAAAAACACCGATCGCGTTCCAAGCGTTCGAAATAAATAAACTAATAAACAAGTAAATTTAATAAATAAGTTAAAGAAAAAAACGAATGAAAAAATAAGTAATATATGAATAATGTTAAAAAAGAAAAGGATTTAACATTTCTTGCCGAGCCCACTTTGTCAGGGTGCAAACGCTTGCAGACCATTATAGTGGAGTAAATAGACAACACAGGGTGATTGCGAAAACCATAATAGTGAGTAAATATACACATGAAAAAAGTTAAGCAAACCCTCACATTTATCGCTAAAGACGAGATTAAGACTATTTAAAAATAAAGCACACTCTTCTCGCCGAAGATGGAGTAAGGCTGCCTATTGGCGGGAAAAAAAAGGGTCATACACACAAACTGCCCCACTGCCTGGCTATCCAGGGAGTGTCCGCAGGAGTTATCAGCCTGCGTACGCAAAAAGAAAGAAAAGAAAGACCACTCAAGTAAATCAAATGGTCTTTTTATTCCATGAAAGTATGACACTGTCCCATTATACCGAAACAATGAGAAATATGGTCAGTGTTTGATAATTCAACTGCAACAGGTGAACCAAATGTGCACCATTTTTTTGAACAAAAACAGGCAATGGTGTTAAGTTTGAAAATAACAATTTACATCCAGTTGATGCCGAAATTAATTTTGGTAGGAAAACAATACAAGAAAGTGTCCAGATTACATAACACAAACAAAAATCAATAACGGGTGTATCCTCCCTGTACATTGAATATGACTGCCTGAATCCTTCGTCTCATCCCTCCAGTGAGTCGTCTGATCGGCTGAAAGGTGATCGCTGCCTCTCCCACTCTCCCATGCAATGCGGCTTCCAGTTCCCTGGAGATTTTGCAGAGGAGGGTCCAGTGTCTGTATTCGACGCCAAGCAAGTCCCATAGATGTCCTCCAAGCGGATGAGGAGGTCCGGACTCATGCAGGCCATGGTAACTGATTGTCCACCGCCTCTTGCTGGAGTAATGCTGTGAACTGCTCTTGAAACGATGAGGCCGGGCATTGTCATCCATGAACACAGTCTTGTGGCAGTGGGTGGGTCGTCAAAATGAGGCACAACAGCGGCTGCAGTACACTCCCCCCGAGTAGCGATCTCCTGTCAAGTTGCCACGAATAGTCCCCAGGTCCATCTCTGCAGTCGTGTGAGGATGCATCCCCACACCATGACGGAGCCTCCCGCCGAAAGGTACAGTAGTATGTTCCGTGCAGCATAGGCTGTTTGGGGATGCCTCCATACTCTCGCTCATGCCCTCTGTAACATGCAGTAAGAAGCGCTTATCATCAACCATGACCTTCCGCTCCAGTTCCTTAGGTTTCCAGTGCCTGTCGGGCAAGACAACTCAGGTCAAACGTAATCTCGTATGAGTGTCCTGAAGGTGTGGACGCTTGATGACTCTTCTTGCCCTCAGGCCTATAGCTTGCAAGCGATACTCTAACGGTTTTTGTGGACAGAAGTCGATTTGGCCAGCCACTGCCGTTTTCAGTGTTGTTGAAGTTGCGAAATCGCCTGTTGCCGTACCAGTCGGTGGAGCGCCCTGTCCCTTACACGCTGGGTAGTTGACACGTGGTCTGGCCTGATCGTGGCCGGTCATTCACTGTGTTCGTTTCAGCATGTTTTCTTTTCATCGCGGGGGATTACTGACGTTTGGTAAATCCCTCATTGACGTCCCAATAGCTTTGCTGGTCATACCAGTAGAATGCATGCCAATAATTTGCCCAACTTGTCCGTCTGCCATTCTTCTTCGGTTCCTCGTGTTGGACAGGGACTGTGCAAGAGAAACTTACTCAAAAACGCACGTTTCTGTGGAGTACCCAAACTAGCACTTCATTTTTGGCGAGTGCACGGATGGTGTGATGCGCGTGCACGCCACATGCAGCCAGAGCTCATGTCACACTTGGCTGGTTTTATCATCCCTCTATGGGAATACCCGTCTTGTTAGAATTACGATTTTTGTGCCATATTAAGACTCATCAGTTACCCTGGGACGGTATGTTTTCATTTAGGTTGCTTCAACTTTTTGTCCATGTGTATAGATAACACAAGGGTGATTGAGTTATTCCCAGTAGAATGGGCAGTTACTTATGAGGACGAAGTGGTCCGACAACGACGTAACGAGAGGGAGGTGTGTGTGGTGTGTGTGGGTGTTGTGTGTGTGGGGGGTAAGTGTGTGTGTGTGTGTGCGCGTGCGTGCGCGCGCACGTGGTTGTGCATTTGTGTGTTGTGTGTGTGTGTGTGTGTGGTGTGTGTGTTGTGTGTGTCTGTGTGGTTTAGGTTTGTTTTGTTTGTTGTGTGTGTGTGTGTGTGTGTCCCTGTGTGTGTGTGTGTTGTGTGTGTGTGTGTGTGTATGTGTGTGTGTGTGTGTTTTGTGAGTCCGAACGAGAGATCGCGGAGAGTCAAGATTTTGTGGCTGCTGGGTCGAAATCAGGAAAGAAATATTTCAATTGTCAAAAACCACTATTCATCGTGTGGGCACTGTTTGATGCTAAACTTCTCGTTGTTGACGTTGTTGTTTTTGTTAGCTTGTGTGTGTGCGGTGGTGCGCGTGAGTGTGCGTGCGTGCGTGGTGTGTGTGTGTGTTGGGTGTGTGTGTGTGTGTGGTTGTGTGTGTTCCACATGCTTGAGAGCGTGTGTCTCTGTCTTGAGACCAAAACAAACAAACAAATCAACAAACAAAGCATAGTGGTCAGCAGCACAAACCATGACCATAGTTAAGTCCAATATTCCGGATACACAAATATGTCACATCGACAGTACAAAAAAAAAAAAATCGCCCAATAGGGGACCGAAGGCCCTGACCCTCAATTAAAAGTCTGATGCTCTACCGCTGAGCCCTAACCGGGCTGTGCGAAAGCAGTGACAGTGGTGACCCGTGGTGCTACGTCCCACGGTACTTCCCCAGCAGTATCAGCTGATCGGTTGACGTCAAGGAATGGTGCCTTGTGCGCGACTGAGCTGTAGGCGCGCGCGATGATGACGGACTTTGAATTGTCCAGTTTTAAGGCGGTATGTATGACGCTGCCTGCGACTGGAGCACGACGGCGCGCGCCTTATTTCGCGAAGGTGTCGAGGCGCCCCTCAGGGCTCGACGACAGAGGACTAACATGGCAGCAGCTTTTCTTTTTCGCAGCATCGAAGACGTCGTTCTGCTAAGAAGAAATAGAATATTCAGAAGATAGAAGGCATCCTCTTGAAGTCTTTTGATACATCGAAATTTATTCAAAGTTTAAGATTAGCCAAGACAGGCAATTTTCCGAACCTGACCGATACTATTAATGATGATTGCGTTATATTTCTCAAAGGGACGTGGTCTCTCACTCCAGCATTACAGATGTGTCTTGCTTTGGCGTTTTATACGCAACAGGCCACTTTTTCAAGACACAATTGCGGAGATGATCGGGGTTGGATCAGTCCACAGCGTCACGGACAATCAGGTCGCGTGACAGATGCTGCTGCCACATTCCCCAAAAAACATTTTCCGGGCACATGTCAATCGCCAAACATGTCAATCGGCACATCAGACTGGCCCCGCCCCGGCGACAAGAGGCCGAAGAAAACAAAAGTAAAATTGTCCGATGCAGCAATCCCAAGATTGTTGGCTGCATTGACGGAACACATGTCGAATTCAAGCTCCGCCTGAGAATGGAGCATGAATATGTCAACCGGAAAAATTATTCCCCCCCCATTCCACTAGTGTGCAGGTAAGTCAGTTAAAAGAGGTGTTTTTTTATTTTTATTCTTGATCTTATGATGTTAAGAATCACTATACAGTGCGTGCCATGCACGCACAGATTCCACACACTCACACACACACACCCACACACACACACACACCCAACACACACCCGACACACACACACACACACAAACTACACACATGCACACCCACACACATTCACACACATCACTCACCATATACACACAGTCAAAGTCTTAATACTTTCAGAGGCATGGCCCTGAAGAATTACAGAAACAAAAAACAAATAAACCAATTCAAATCACAAAAAAGAAGAAAACCCAATTTAAGTTTGAAAATTTTAACATGTTCCAAGATCCAAACAAACAGATTAGTTTTGCCACTCAATATAGAACACAATGTGGATTGAGTTAGTACAGCACAGGGGATATTTATTTTATAATCATGCTCCAATGCAAGAGCAGTCAACATACAATGGACAAAGTCAAAAGAAATTCACAACACACACACACAACACCACACGAAAACCTTAATCCCCCCACACCCCACCCACCCAACCTCCCCCCCCCCCCCCCCCCCCCCACACACACACATAAATCCTCCTCCACCACAAAATAACAACAAATAAAAACTGCCCTTTACAAATATGAAATTAATTAACAAATGTGTTAAATCCCAACATAGCAATGCTCTGAAAGTTCATCTTTGAACAATATTGAAGCTTATTTCCCCATAACAGGCTGTATTTGAAGTACATTTTATTTATTAAGTTGAAAAAAATATCCTCTTTGTTTAGTTTCTTAGTCATTGAGATTCGAAGTGAAATATAAGTTTGTGTGTGAGTGTGTGCGTGTTTGTGAAAAAGAAAGAGAGAGGGGAAGGGGGGGGGGGGTGGGGGGGAGAAGAGAGATGCAGTCTTTATTTAGCTTTTTTACTTCTACTGGCAGCCACAAAAATGGTTACCTTACCTTTTAATTTTCCCCCTGAAATCTAATGTAGTTTGGGGTACTATTTTCTGTACATTTTCATTTGCATTAATTTAAAGCATTCATTCATGTTGTTTTAAGTCAGCCGACCACTCGGGTCATATCAGGACTGTGACAAAAACAAAAAAATCCTTAATGAAAAAGGGCATGTTAGCATATTTCATGTCAACGAAAATAATTCTGATATACAATATGCCTCTAGCGTTGGTTTATGAGCTAATTTTTCACTAGAGGATTAAAAAAACCAAA
>JAFLJL010016678.1:45000-49051 GCA_018398815.1 Conus ventricosus
AAAAGAAAAAAAAACCCACCCACCTTATATACATGTGTGTTTGTGTGTAAGTGCGTTATATGAGAGTGTGTGAGCGCGTAGTGTGCGTGTGCGTGCGTGCGCGCATGCGGCGCACCGTGTGTGTATGTGAGAGTGAGAGTGGGAGAGAGAGTGATGAGAGAGAGAGAGAGAGAGAGAGAGAGAGAGAGAGAGAGAGGTGTGTGTGTGTGTGTGTGTGTGTGTGTGCGCGCGCGGACACAAATACATGAAGTTTGCCTATTTAACGACCAAAACAATAATTTTAAACTGATAAATCAATTACAGCAAATGAATAGTAACAGAACTCGATATAGCCTTTGCTATATCAATCATTTTGGGGCTGTAATAGAATTTCATGTAAAGCCCCTAATGAAGCAATATCTATCTTTAGAATATTATATAAAGATGTTAGAACTGGACATTCAAAAGAATATGTTGAAACAGATAATGGGAGACCACAAGCGCAATCTACATCCTTAGAAAATTTGGTTTTCCACGAGTTTAAACGCATTTTGTAAATATATGGACAACGATCTTTGACATAATAACGCTTTCGTTTTTGCAGGAAGTTTTTCATTGTTCATACAATTTTCTAATAGAGAACTGATTTCATGTTTATCCAATTTTAGTTCACTATCTGGATTTTTTCTAAGAGCACCCTCTTTTGCTAATTTATCAGCTATTTCATTTCCATAGATACCACAATGGGATGGGATCCACCAAAACTCTACAAAAGTTCCTTTCGCCATAACGGAATGTATCATAAATTTTATATCAAAAATTAAGTCTTTCCTTACATTTGCATCCCAATTTCGTAAGCTACAAAGTACAGATTTAGAGTCAACACAGATTAAAATGCTGTAAATTGCCACATTAAGATCAGATATCCAAGATAAGGCCATAAGGATTGCGTATAGTTCAGCAGTGAAAACTGAAAAGTTCCTTCCTAAACAAAATGATTTCTTTACTTTTAATCGGGAATCGAATTACAATCCAGCTCCTGTATAAGATTCTAAAAACTGAACATCCGTGTAGATTTTAAGATGATGTGGATATGTGTTTTCAAGATGTTCTTTTGCTTCTACTGATATCAAATTGATATTATCTTCTTTTTTTTTTAAAGTAGTATAATTATATCAAAATTTGGGAGAAATATCCTCTCATTGAGGAACTGTGGGCATAGTTGGAGGTTTTGAAATGGATGTAATATCGATGTCACATTTTCTAAATAAATCATCAGTATAATTTTCGAATGGGCTGCAGGTAAGAAATATTCTGTGCCTTTTAGGAAAATCCGATTTGGAATCAAGAAATATTTCATTTGTTACTGAATTTGAATACAGAAAGACTTCTGGCTACATTATTTGGCTGTTGCTAGTTTGCGTTGATCATCAAGTGACAAGAGATTAGCTTCTTTATATGTTTTAAAAAGTATTAGAATGCGCTGGAACACCAAGGGCTACTTTAATAGCTTTACTGTCTATACTTTGTAATGCTTAAGTAATGTTTGAGAAGCTGAAAATATATACTTCCTGACTGTAAGTCAATTTTGAACGAACCAGACTAATAGAAAGATGCACAAGAGTTTGGATATCTTGACCCCAAGATTGTGCACTGATTATTTTTAGTAAAGATAGCCTTTGTCTGGCATTGTTTATAAGATATTCAATATGGAATCTCCAGTTTAATTTAGGAGTGAAATGAACACTGTCATGAGTCGGCCGAATGTTCTCGAGCATTTAGGCAAATTAAGGGTAGTTTTGCTGTTGCTGGGTTCTTCAAGTGTGCGAATCAGGCATCACCAGAGGGGAATACCCCGAGTCGTATACTGAAGGAGGGAGAGTTACTGGGAAGTGTTTCGCATGTCCGAGGGATAGTGACAAGGAGTTGGCGACCTGCCGGTCCTGGGTAGAGGAGTGTCCAGTCCGACCACTGGCTGGCTATTCACTGGGTTCTCCAGTGGGCCTGAAGGGAAGGCGATCGTGTCAGGTGACCGTCACGGGTAGGTGACCGTCAGCCTGCAGGCAGAGTACAGCGACCATTCAGTCGTCCTTGTTCTGGAGGAATGGAAGGCTGTGGCCTATCGAGTGGTTTGCGCCTTGTTGTCTATAGAGGTAGTAAATACTTGAAGCCTCAGTCCTGGGTGGTAGAGAAGTCCAGGCTGTTAGTACAATGGGTAGCTTCGGGGAATCGAACATGAGTTTGAATAGGAGTTATGCATTAACCACTGGGTGCCCAAGTCTTTGTTGGCGCTAGCAGCTGTGGTGTGTGTGGTGTGTGCATGTGTAGGTGACTAGTGATTCCATTGGTGGAATAAAAATAACTTGGGGATTTATTGGTACAAATCGCGTGATGTGTGTGTGCCAGTGATTGATTCCATTGGTTGAGCCAGTTAAACTCGGGTTTCTCTCTTTCTTTGAGAACGAATATAAGGTGCTTGGAAAACCAGGAATTGTGGGACTCACTTAAGGGAAAGTGAACTCGCACGTCTTGCTGAGGGCTCAAGAAATACAGCGTGAAGCAGAGGTCAGCTGTCGCCTTGTTGTCTCCTGGGTGGGGACGTAAGACAGTGGAGGTTGGCTGTAGCCTCGGAGCCGACGACGAGAAGAATTGTCTCCCGTGTGGGGACGGTCGACAGCAAGACGTGTCAGCCTGTTGGAGCCTAGACAGGGAGCTGCTAGACAACGGTGGGGATTTGCAGCCAGAGAAGACCTGTGGGAGAGGCCGACAGGAGACCTTTCCGTGGCGAGGGCGAAGTGTGGTGGAGTCCGGGAGACTCGGTGTTGAGGGTGCGACTCAAGCTACGTTGCCAGTGTCCCCAACTGGGATTTGGCCAATCGGGAGGAACACAACGGTGTGGCAGCTTCAGCTCGTAGTCACACAGTGGGATGAGAGAAACTGACGGTCAACCGAGGAGTGCTGGCAAGTTACGGACGTTTTTATTTGTTCTTAAGTTTATAAGTATGCAAACAGAATTGTGGAATATTGTCTTTCCTGGTTAATGAAGAGTAATTGAAGGAAAGGGGATGCGATTTATTAAATTGTCTGTATGCTGTTTACATTGTTGTATGATACAGATAGTTGTGTTGTGTAGTGACGGGTGGGGGCTCGGAGTCAAGTTGAATAAAGTTGATTATTTTCTATGAAATGTTATTGGTTTCCCGTCACCTTTGTGCGGGCCCGATGTGATGACAGAGTGCGTGTGCCTATGCGAGAGCGCATTTTGGTTGTGAAAGCGTAAATACTTCTGTCTATAACCCCTGCATCCCTGAATATGAAAATCATATTTTAATAACGAGGGGGGAGCGTCGGAGGACCGTCACAAACTTAAAAATTTAACATTATTGGAATATTGAAGAGTTTTATTTTCCAGCACAAGTTGAGGCAAAACTTTTGGATTTTTACCATTGTAAATACATTAATTGTGTCTTTTCTCCTGATATTTCTAGTCCATTTTCATTCATATATTCTATTTAGTTTGTCAATTTCAATTTGATATAGTTTTTTTTTATATAACATGGTTCTTCTTATTTGTCTGTTTTTTAATGTTTGTGTTCATCCACATTGCAATATCATCGGCATATTGCACTACATGCATATTTTTAGATGTATTTTAGGAAGACGTGAATGAGAACTGTAAATAGAATAGGTGCAATAATGGAGCCCTGAAGGATGCCACTGTCAATATCTTTTAAATTAAGGTAACAGTTACCAACCCTAGTACAAACTGATCTCTCAGATAAGAAAGGTTTTATGAATTGATACATTGCACCATTATCCCAATATTATTCAACTTATAAAGTAAACGAGAATGCCACACACTATCATATGCTTTTCTGATGTCAAAGAAAGTAGCAAGTGTACTTTTTCTACGAGCAAATTTTTTTTTAACATGACTTACAGTTTTACAAGGTGATCGATTGTCTTCTCCCTTTCTGAAACCTGCTTGATTGTTGGGGAAATTTGTTTTTCTTTTCGCATTTAAGTAAAAAAACTTTTTTTTAACTATTTTTCAAAATTTTTCCCAAAACTT
>JAFLJL010016678.1:50051-55051 GCA_018398815.1 Conus ventricosus
AAGGGGTGGGCAAACAACAAACCAACCCCAAACGACTATACAATCGTTATCAACAAATAACAACAACATGGCACCCACCCACTGACAGCAATGTTTCAATGTGATGAGTCTACATTAAAAATAAACAAAAAAAATATAAAGATTTCTGTACTGTGACCTGACCAAGGCCTAAGCTAACACAGTCAACTGCAATCATTTTGATATTCTGCTTCCATTAAGAGTAAAGGTTAATGCACACAAACCACGTTTAAAATCAATGCCATTGCATGAAAAGATCATCGTCCATGTTTGATCCGAGTATCCAATGACTTTCAAAAACAAACAGCATTCTACATCGCAGTCCCTCCTCCTCTTTGATAATAATTATCTCAGAGAGGATCAAGATCAGAACAATCTATCACATCCTCCTTGTGAAATATTAGTCC
Organism: Conus ventricosus; assembly: GCA_018398815.1. NCBI lineage: Eukaryota > Metazoa > Mollusca > Gastropoda > Neogastropoda > Conidae > Conus > Conus ventricosus. The sequence continues at coordinate 50,477 of JAFLJL010016678.1, forward strand.
AAAACAGCCCAGTGTTGCCATCAACATCAGTCCAATGAAGCGTGAGAATTCACAGTCCAGATGCTGACACATATTTATACCCTAGGGATTATTCACACACACACACACACACACACACACACACACACACACACACACACACACACACACATACACACACACACACACACACACACACACACACACACACACACACACACACACACACACACACACACACACACACACTACACAACGTTTTCTGACATTGCTTTCCTTTCATTGCTTCTGCTTTTATATTTTTTTCCAGCATAATGGCAAGAAGCTGTACTGAAATTGACTTCAGTGCACTTCAAAAAGTAAATGCAACCATAGGCACTAGTGTTTTATGTAAAAATCCCCATGTTAGGGTCATTTTTTTCAAAAAAATTAATTCTTTTCTAACTGAAAATATGAAATTGAAAATAACGGCCATTTTGAAACAGGAAAATCTGGTAAATATTACATGATCTGACATGTAAAAACTGGTTTTTATATTCTTGTTACTGACTTTATGAAAGGAAACACATCTCCAAATAGACAACACTAAGTTTTAGACAACTGCCTATTGATTCTTGTCTTCAAAACTTGCACATGCTTGACACTTACGGCATTTCAGGTCATCTGACGGCCATTTTGAAACAGTAAAAACTGGTAATATTGGGAGAAAAAAATTGTAATTGCATGTACTTATTAGAATTATCAACATACATCACAGTACCAAATTTTGAGGCAATATCAGGAGTGGTTTAAAACTTATGACAGTTTATTGTATATCTGTTGTTAATATGGTCCGTCGCTGCACTTTTTGCACATTTTAGCAAAAGTAAGCCGCCATATTTCATAATTTTGAACTCCTATGTGCCTAAAAAAATTGGACTTACACTACATGTTTAGTACACTGGAACAATGAAAGAAAATATGAGCCTCAAATGATTTTGTTAAAATTACAGAGCCTCAAAAATGGTAGAATGTGCAAATGTGACATTTTTTTCAAACGTGAAAATAGTCATTTTTGGCTTGTCGCTGAAGAAAAGCTATGTCTCCTATTGGTATGTGTATTTGTTTTACTGTAAGTACATGTTGAGGTCTGCAAGTTTGTAAAAAATCAGCAGTGTGTTTTGTGTTGTTTGGCTGCTCCAGGTCTTCAAATCTGCTCCAAATCGCCATTTTGACTAACATTTTGGAAGTATCAAGTTTTAAATGACAATATCTCTGGAACTAAATAAGGTAGAACAGTAATTTTTGTTTTGTTTTGTTTCTTTTGAAAATGTCTATTAGTAAATGACAAAAATAACATTATATACAGCAAGAATATTTTTGGCTGCCACTACCTACTAATAATTCTTTGAACATTTTACAATGGAACTGCAGATCAATTGTGAAAAACTTACTTCAATTAGAAAATCACATCTATTCTAATAACTATTGCATTCTGGCCTTACAATCCTTAAATGCTGAACCTTTTAAGTTGCCTAAATTTCGTGGTTTTTATTATCCACCTTTATATGACTGCAGTGTGTCAACTAAACGGGTTCAAACTGCAATTTATGTCAGATCAGACTTGAATTACAGTCCTCTAAAGTTATTATTCAACCATTCAACTAGTGTCATTGAAAACGTTTTTGCTACTTCCATATCGTTAAAGGTGAACAAAGATTTCAGTGTAAACATACTTTCTGTTTACTATCCAAATGGGCCAAATGCTGACAATACAGATTGGATAAAACATCTTCCTAATATGAATAAGAAATGGATAATTTTGGGCGATTTCAATGCGCATTCTCCATTTTGGGAACCTGATTGCTCTGTTATAACTTGCAATCGATTTGTAGAAAATATTGTTGATTCCAATTTAGTATTAATGAATGACGGCAGTATAACAAGAGTGCCTGATATATCAACGCATAGACCGACCTCCATCGATCTCACATTAATTTCTCCTGATTTGGCCATCAATGCTACTTGGACAACAGAAGATGATTCGTTAGGGAGTGATCATTTTCCTATTGTTGTGAAAATACACGAGCAAATAGTTGACGAAGAAACAGAAGTTGAAGATAAAATACCAAAGTTTTTATATAATAATGCAGATTGGAATTTATATGAGTCAACCCTTCTATCTATAGATCGCAGCATTATTAAAGACGAAGATATTGAAGTCTTTTATAACAACTTTAGAAAAGCTATTATATCTGCAGCTGAGAAAGCAATGCCAAAGTGCAAAGCTTCTATAGATAAAAAAAAATATAGAGGAAATAGTTGGTGGAATGAAGAATGTGCAGAAGCCGTATCTAATAAAAAGAAAACGTACAAAACGTGGCTCAAACATAGAACTGATGAAAACTTTATTGAAATGAAACATGCAAAAAGCCACAGTAACAGGGTTGTCGCAAAAGCAAAACATCTCTATTTCAATCATTTTTGTCATTCAGAAATATCTTCATCTAGGACATGCACAGAGTATGGAAAAAGGTAAAGGAATTAAAAAACAAGTATTATCTACCTTCATGTCCTATTAAATTAGAAAATAATACTATTCCAATATCATCAGAGAAAGCTGAAGCATTTGTACAAGCTTTTTCAAAAAATAACTCATCAACTAGACTACATACAGATACCCAAAAATGCAGAGAACGAGAGGAGAAAAAGGATACTTATTATGATCCCACACCGGATCCATACCATTACTTAAAATTTATGCATCTATAACATTTGAAGAATTTAAAGAAGCACTAATGTCATTCTGCTCGAATAAGACAGCTGTTGGATTAGATGGAATTTCATATCAGTTGCTATGCCACTTACCTTTGTGCTGGAAGCATTACTTCACTCTTTTTACAAAAAATGTTGGTTAAATGGAACTCTTCCTACTTTCTGGAAGAGGATAGTTGTAATACCGGTTCCAAAACAAGGTAAACCTAGGTCTGCAATTGATAGTTACCGACCAATAGCATTAACATCTCAAGTTGGAAAATATTAGAAAAGATAGTTGAAAAACGCGTTTTACATTATTGCGAAAAGAATAACATAATTCCCAACAATCAAGCAGGTTTCAGAAAGGGTAGAAGTACAATCGATCACCTTGTAAAACTTGTAAGTCATGTTAAAAAAAAATTTGCTCGTAGAAAAAGTACACTTGCTACTTTCTTTGACATCAGAAAAGCATATGATAGTGTGTGGCATTCTCGTTTTACTTTATAAGTTGAATAATATTGGGATTAATGGTGCAATGTATCAATTCATAAAACCTTTCTTATCTGAGAGATCAGTTTGTACTAGGGTTGGTAACTGTTACTCTTAATTTAAAGATATTGACAGTGGCATCCTTCAGGGCTCCATTATTGCACCTATTCTATTTACAGTTCTCATTCACGGTCTTCCTAAAATACTATCTAAAAATATGCATGTAGTGCAATATGCCGATGATATTGCAATGTGGATGAACACAAACATTAAAAAACAGACAAATAAGAGAACCATGTTATATAAAAAAAAACTATATCAAATTGAAATTGACAAACTAAATAGATATATGAAATGAAAATGGACTAGAAATATCAGGAGAAAAGACACAATTAATGTTATTTAACAATGGTAAAAATCCAAAAGTTTTGCCTCAACTTGTGCTGGAAAATAAAACTCTTCAATATTCCAATAATGTTAAATTTTTAAGTGTTTGTGACGGGTCTCCGACGCTCCCCCTCGTTATTAAAATATGATTTTCATATTCAGGGATGCAGGGGGTTATAGACAGAAGTATTTACGCTTTCACAACCAAAATGCGCTCTCGCATAGGCACACGCACTCTGTCACTCACATCGGGCCCGCACAAAGGTGACGGGAAACCAATAACATTTCATAGAAAATAATCAACTTTATTCAACTTGACTCCGAGCCCCCACCCGTCACTACACAACACAACTATCTGTATCATACAACAATGTAAACAGCATACAGACAATTTAATAAATCGCATCCCCTTTCCTTCAATTACTCTTCATTAACCAGGAAAGACAATATTCCACAATTCTGTTTGCATACTTATAAACTTAAGAACAAATAAAACGTCCGTAACTTGCCAGCACTCCTCGGTTGACCGTCAGTTTCTCTCATCCCACTGTGTGACTACGAGCTGATGCTGCCACACCGTTGTGTCCTCCCGATTGGCCAAATCCCAGTTGGGGGACACTGGCAACGTAGCTTGAGTCGCACCTCACACCGAGTCTCCCGGACTCCACCACCACTTCGCCCTCGCCACGGAAAGGTCTCCTGTCGGCCTCTCCCACAGGTCTTCTCTGGCTGCAAATACCCCACCGTTGTCTAGCAGCTCCCTGTCTAGGCTCCAACAGGCTGACACGTCTTGCTGTCGACCGTCCCCACACGGGAGACAATTCTTCTCGTCGTCGGCTCCGAGGCTACAGCAACCTCCACTGTCTTACGTCCCCACCCAGGAGACAACAAGGCGACAGCTGACCTCTGCTTCACGCTGTATTTTCTTGAGCCCTCAGCAAGACGTGCGAGTTCACTTTCCCTTAAGTGAGTCCCACACTTCCT
>JAFLJL010016678.1:60051-62551 GCA_018398815.1 Conus ventricosus
ACATCATATTTATTAATAACAGAAAGACCCTTTAAGGCATCATGTATATAAAATAAAATAGGAACAGTTAGAAAACAACAGGAGCTGTTCATAAAGCCTATATTTTTTGTATCAATATTTAAATGGCTAACCTCTACCAAAGATGGGAAAACTAAATATTCATGCAACTATGAGCCACAATGCATTTAATCTCCTTCCTGTTCTTGATCGTCAGAGCATTTATTTGTACTCAGTATATAATAAAGACTCAATTTCAAAACAAATGTTTCAGCAAATCTTCCTAACTCTTACTAAAGTTTCAAAAATTGTACATTTTGTCATGGGACAATTTAGATAGGTGGAAAACAGATAAATGGTTGTTTTTGGGGTTTGTTTTTTTTTTGGGGGGGGGGTTGTTCTTCTCATATTTTTTGGGTGTGCCAATAGTTTTTAAATGAAATTATTAACACTTCTTCACATATTTCAGTTTCAGTGCAAGAGTATGGAAGAGAGGCGTCAGATATGGCCATTACAGACAGCCAGCAAGATTCACCTCAACCAAGCTGTAGCTCCATGGCTATCAACCTTCCTGCTGCACTCCAGACTACAGACAGAGAGCCAGTGGTGATCTCCGACACACAAATTCGGGAAAGTAACACTAGCTTAGACATCTCTTCTCAACAGGGGATGTCACAAGATAATGCAGATAGACTCAGAGATAGGACACACACACACACAACCGAAATGAATAGGGCGACAGACAGACAGACTGGGGTAGAGGCAGCAGTTTTATATTTAACCCAACAACATCCAGCACCCCACAACTACAACGCAAGAAACGAAAGATGACATTTGTTCAATCAATGACTTCTGCTTCTACCGCAGAAGATGAAGAGTCTCGGTTAACAAAAGCATGGCTACAATCAGAGATTGAGAAAAACCAGTCAGATGTGGAGGTGAATAAACTCAAGAAAATAAAATAGAACTTCAAATTGCACAGCTCAAAAAACAAATGTGAAGTTTTCCAACACAGAACATTCTCTTCTTCGTTTTGAGTAGTTCACCCAAGTATTGGGTATCTTGACCACTATTCTCATATAAGTTCTGTCTGTCTGTCTGTCTGTCTCTCTCTCTCTCTCTCTCTCTCGCTTGCTCTCCTACTTCAGACAAGAAATTCAAGTTACTTAGAAAAAAAATGATTTTGAGTTCTCTTTCAAAAGTGCATACAATTATCTCTCTCTCTCTCTCTCTTCTATCTATCTCTTCTGTCTCTCTCTCTCTCTCTCTCTCTCTCTCTCTCTCCTCTCTCACCTCTCCTCTCTCTCTCCTCTCTCTCTCCTCTCTCTCTCTCTCTCTCTCTCTCTCTCTCTCATGTCTTTATCTCTTCAGACAAAATTATTGTTTCCAAACAGTTGAACAGATTTCATGTCTATGCCAGGCCATTGATGATTCTCTGTCTCACTGCTTGGCCTGCTGCTACCCTGGCTCTATCAGCACTCTTGGTGGATTATCGTTGTCATTATCCACGTCTGAGTCGGAATCATTGTCTGGGTCATCCGATGGTTGAGATCATCAGAAGATTGAGACGTCTTGCTTGATTATGCAGCATCAAGCAGACCATGATGATCCTGCAGGCTTTTTCAGGCTTAACCCGCAAGCCAACCCGAAGACATTGCCATCTTTGTTTGGCTACCCCAATGCAGCGTTCCACAGTATTCCTTGTCGAGCTGTGTGCATAGTTGTAATGTATCTCCCTCTGTGTTCCTGGATTCAGCAAGGGAGTCAATAACCATGGGCGAGACATGTATCCACTATCGCCGAGTAGAATGCCATCCAGTGGAGGTCTAGGTCCCTCAAAGTCAGCAAACAGCTGTGACTCTCTCATATCCTGGCATCATGGACTGATCCTGGCCATCGTGCCACCACATTTATGAAGATCAAGTCAGCATCACACACCACCTGAAAACATAAAACACATTTTTTTTCAAAATGCACTATTTTTTATTATTATTATAACTTTCATTACTCCTTTATACTTGTATCTTACTCTCTCTTTTCATAGGATTTAGTCCTTAAATTAATCAACCCCCTGAGGGTTCGGGGTCCTGGGCCGTTTTGTTTTTTTAAGGGATTTTGTTTTGTTGTTTTTAATTTTTTGCTCCAGGTGTAAAGAATAAGCCCTCCATCTGTCCAGCGTCATAAGGCGACTACCCGGACCATCCCCGTGGGGCTTTCTGATTAAGTAGTGCCCCCACCTTCTGGACATTTGGTGCTAAAAATGTCCTTTTTTTCTTGGTTCTTTTATATATTCTCCTTTCATACAAATTCCTCACTTCTCTCTTGGGGGTCTGGGGGTGACTGATAAAGGGGGACTTTTTGCATGTCATGTTGTGTGCGGTCTGATATATGTGAGTTGCCCGATGGCAATTTTTACAGTTAATGCATTTTTATTTATTTTTTGTATTTATATAAGATTTTTTTGCATTTGTATTCAGGTTTGGTTTTTTAATCCTCTAGTGAA
>JAFLJL010016678.1:67551-75027 GCA_018398815.1 Conus ventricosus
ATGCATTCTTTCATAGCGTCTTCACTGTAGAAGAGGATGGGGACCTGCCGGAACCACAGGAATGCAATGACGATGAAGAGCTAAGTGACTTTGAGATCGGCACTGAGAAGGTCAGAAAACTGTTAGCAGATCTAAAAACTAGTAAGGCTTCGGGACACGATGGGCTAAACCCAATGCTTTTGTCCAAGACTCCAGATGTTCTTGCCACCCCAGTGGCCATGCTGTTCAGAAAATCCTTGAACAAAGGCAAAATCTCAGAAGACTGGCGGTTGGCACGGGTCACACCTATCTTCAAGAAAGGCAGCAAAATGATGGCTTTTTTTTTTCTTCTTCTTCTTTTTTTGAAATCAGAATTTTCAACTGTTTCCTACCAAGAGGAAGAGCAGTTGACGGGAATCTTTTTTCTTTACTTTGTATTGCTAATTTCTATCATTAATGGACATAAGTTATCCATACATTAATATAAGTTCTCTCTCTCTCTCTCTCTCTCTCTCTCTCTCTCTCTCTCTCTCTCTCTCTCTCTCTCTCTCTCTCTCTCTCTCTCTCTCTCTCTCTCTCTCTCTAAGAGTGTTCATCGTCGTCAGTGTGTCTTGACTGTCTTCATTTCTGCTCACTTTTGACTTTCTGTCGGTGGAGGTCTTCATTCTTCAGTACGGCGTTCTCTTCAGTAGCAAGTTGAGCCTGTAGTGGTGTGGGTTCGTGTCTTGGAAGGTCGAGTTCTCTCTTGTTTCCATCAAAGGCAAGGGATGTTCTGTGTTGTGGCTGCGCTCGCGTCAGTACCATGTGCGTTGGTTTTCTTCCGCTTCGTGGCTGCTGTTTTGCTCACTTCCACTTTTCGTTCGCCTGCTGTTCCAAGCTGTAGCCGTTCACTGTGATTCTCCGTGGCCAAGTTTTATTTTCCTTAAATCATTCATTTGTCATCTTGTTAGTCTGTATTCTATGTACCTATTATAATTTGATTCCCTTTTTCATCATCTCTAGCAAAATGTTAGCTAATAACTACAGGCCAGTTAGCCTTACATGCATCCTCTGCAAAGTAATGGAAAAATTAGAAAGAGAACAACTTGTCAAACACCTAGAAGAAAACAACCTTGTCAGTGAGAAACAACATGGGTTTGTAAAGGGGAGGTCGTGCATCACTCAGCTTCATGACGTCATGGACACATGGACTAAGGTCTTAGATGATGGAGGCTCAGTCGATATTGTTTACATTGACTTCCAGAAAGCGTATGATAGCGTTCCACACAGATGACTTGTTTTGAAAGTTCAAGCGCATGGTATCAAAGGGAAGATATTACTTTGGATACATGACTTCCTACACAACAGGCGTCAGCAGGTTGTCGTCAATGGTGCACAGTCACAAGAAGCCAATGTCTCGAATGGGATTCCCCAGGGGAGTGTCTTAGGACCTATTTTGTTTGTCTTGTATATTAACGATCTGCCGAATCTCATTCAAAACACAGTACACCTTTTTGCAGACGACACCAAGGTTTTTGCACGAAGTGATGATGAAGGAGCTACACATGTCTTACAGGAAGACCTAAACAGACTGCAAAGTTGGTCAAGTTAATGGCTATTGAAGTTCCACCCTGGCAAATGCCATGTCCTGAAATTGGGGAACAAGAAGTCAGATGCTGTGTACCATATGACTGAAGTAAACATCGAAAGTGAGACATGTACCACAACTCTATGTGAAAGTGAAGTAGAGAAGGACCTTGGGGTTTACATTGACAACAAACTGAATTTCAGAGAACATGTGGCCAAGGCAGCTGCTAAAGCAAATAGAGTTGTTTGTATCATCTGTCGCTCCTTTGACTTCCTGACTGAAGAGTACGGACATTCTGTCTGGCAACCCTACCACAAAACACTGTGCCAGTATGCAGAAGATGTTCAGCGCAGAGCAACTAAACTTTTAGCATCTCTTAAAGATAAACCATACCCTGAGCGTCTCTCTACTCTCAAACGTCCAAGCCTGGAGCACAGAAGAAAAAGGGGTGACATGATAGACTTGTACAAATTTATGCATGGTATTTACCGGAGTGATAAACCACGGTTTGAACTATTTACCAACAGGGACAGCAGAGGACACTCCTTGAAACTATCCAAAGTTCATCACAGACTGAACATCAAGGGAAACTACTTTTCTCTTCCAGTGATTGATGTTTGGAATGGTCTTCCTGACTCTGTAGTAACAGCCCCTACAGTCAACATCTTCAAATCACGGTTAGACACTCATAGGCAGGAACTGCTGACAAAATACAATCCGGAATGTTATCAACCTAGATAGTCTCAGTCACTGACTCTCTTCCTTCCACGCATGCGGAGTTGGTTTTTTTTTTTTTAAATCTCAATGTTATATATTAGAACGGTGAACAGGCCTCTTAAGGCCTCTAACACCCACGAGTTCAAGTTCAAATTTTCGAGTAGAGCATCAGACTTTTAATCTGAGGGTCAGGGCTTCGAGTCCCCTATTGGGCGATTTTTTTTTCGTACCTGTCGCTGTGACATATTTGTTTATCCGAATATTTACTTAATATGATTGATGGTTTTGCCTGCTGGACACTATGCTTTGTTTGTTGATTTGTTTGATTGTTTGTTTTGGTCTCACAGACAGAGACACACGCACACAGGCATATGGAACACACAACAACACACACACACACACACACACACACACACACACACACACACACACACACACACCCCACACACACACACACACACACACACACACACACACACACACACACACACACACAGAATGTCTTTATGCGGGTTCAAGACCACCCATGTGATTCTGCCCGAAAACCCCCATTTTCACATACAAATCACGTCCATCACATATCAGTTTTGACCAAATTTAACACCCGTTTCACAAAAAAATTAACATGCCAAAACTGCCAAATATTGACAAAATCAGCACATTAAAATGGGGGTTTCCGTGCAGAATAGTATGGGTGATCGTGAACAAACATATTAACATTCTCCCGGGAACATAAATATCTAATGGTTTAGCAAAAAAGTTTAACAAAAAATAAACACTCTTTTTTTGTTAACTTACTGTGTTTGGCGGGACAACTTGCAGCTCTTCACGAACAAACGATCTTTTAGGGGCAGGCTTTTTAGACGAGAGAGTTTCTCTTAAATAATACACGGGAGGGTCTGTTTTCATGATTCTTTCAACTTCATATACATCTACACTCCATATAGGATCTGTGGCTCTAATTCTAACATCGCCTTCTGCCTCTCCAGGAGCATACAAGTATCTTACTTTTAGCCCAAACGGCAAGAGTTTTTGAGTCCCCCGCACATCTTCAGTAATGCTAATTTTTTTTAATTTGATTGCGTTTACTGGTTTCAACCCTGTTGCTTTAAACTCTTCATTGTTCATGGCACGTAAGACTGCCGGCAATCTCCTAACCCATTCTGTGTTAGGCGCTCTGTCCATAATTTCTCTGTGATATTGATAAGTAAACAGGCGTTCAGCTAGATTCTTATTAAAGTTTTCTACTAGGGCTTGTGATCGATGGTTGCCTGGGATCCCTCTCTTAACTGTAACATGATGTTTTAAAAACAGTTGGTTTACAGAACCTTTAAACTCTTTTCCATCATCAACTTGGATCAACCTAGGATACTTTAATGGACCTCGCATGTATATTTGTTGTAAAGCCACAGCCACAGCAGTTGAGCTTTTATCTGTTAAAGGTTCAGCGTCTTTGTATCTTGAAGCCATGTCAACAACTGTCAGAGCATACTTAAACTTTTTTCTTCTAACTTTGTCATGTGGAAGATACAGTATGTCCATTTGGTGGGTGTCATTTGGAACTGAGTTAACAAATCTAGGCCTTATTATTCTTTTTGGGGCAGGCAAATATATTTGCCAAATTGCCTGTTTTGAAAGCCAGTCTTTCGCATCTGATTCAGACACTCTTGCGGCTTACTCAGTTTTTCAATAGCAGTCTTTCCTTTCCAATAACCTTTAGGAGAATAATATATTTTGTACTTCGTATTGTCCATAAGAAGGACTGTACTGTAATTGTATTTTAATTATTTTTTAGATTGTTTGTGCAAGAATATAGATTGCTCCCATAAGCACCCACAATAAAACCAATTTCTGCTATTTTCTGTTCTTCTGATGGTTCATAAAAGTCAGACAGTTCTGGCGGCGGTGATGTAAGAAACTTCTTTCCTGTCACTAAGTAATACTCATTCATTGCCTCATCAACGTCTGTAAATGTGTGCTCTGCATGTCCCTGTTCTCTTAACGTTTTATTAATAAAGTCTAAGTGAGCAATTCGTCTTTTCTCATAAGCGTCTCTTGCCTTGGCTAAATCTTCTATTGCCTTGTTATGGCGTTCTCTTTCTTCATCGGACCGCAATTTACTAAACATATAATTGCTTCCAGAGAAGGCTAAAGCATTAACAATAGCTCCTCCTACCATCATAACTACTCCCGCCATTTTTTTATAAATCAATATTTTCTTATGAATTAATCTTTCTATGAACTAACATTTTCTAGGATAATCCCCTGTGCAACAAGAAAGTCTTTTGACGCAATCCCTGCAGTAATTACAACTATAACCTTAACAACGTCTTCAATGTCTAACCTTCCTAGGTCAGCCGGCTTCATTTTAAACATGTTTTTTGCTAGCACGCTATAGCCTATACTAAGGCCGCTAATTACAGCAGAGTGGTAAATCATGTTGATAATCTTTTTTTCACTCATCTTTTTATTAACTAAAAAAATAATTAAAATAATCATAATACGAAAGACTGTCTATGTGCTTTTTAATCAGATAATCTTTTGTTGTTAAAGCTAAAAATAAAGTTGCTACTAGTTTTGGCGAATCTTCTATCTTTCCCATGTTGGGCGGTTTTATTCTTAACAAACATTTTGCAAGAGTTGAATAAACTATAACACCAACGATAGGCACTGCATAATTAACCAGCGTTAAACTCATGGTTTTAAAAGTATTATATTATTTTTTATTGCTTTTAAAAATGGATTGTGACGAACTATTAAAGTGTGAGGAGCAAGCAGCCTACCCCGTGACCACTGCCATAAAGAAAGATTATACTCTCTGGCTGCGTGTGGAAAAACTAAAACAGTATTTAGGCACTGAACTAAGTATTGAACAGATTCAACAACTGTCTACTTCAGACATTGAAAAGTACTACGCTAGGTACGAAGCACAGTTAGGATCAAAAATGGTTAGATCAGTGGGTCAGACAATGATTAGTTTATATGCTAAGTTAGTAAGTAAGGTGGCGCCAGTTGATTCAGAAGAAGATTTAAAATACGACTTATCACAAGATCCGGTTTTAAAACAGTCCCTAGAAACTCTTGCATGTGACATGTATTATAGATTTGGGACGATGTTATGCCCATTCATCATGGGATTAATTACTTTTAATCATATTAATTTTGATCATATTAAATTTAATCGTAATAAAAAAAAATGAGCGATCAGGAGAAGAAGGCGCCACAGGACAGCCCACAGGACCCTCCGCAGGACAATCCGCAGGAGCAAGTGAATGTACCGCAAGTGAATGTGCCACAAGTGAGTAATGTTACTAAGGCTAAAAATCCTGGGCGTGTTGAGGCTGGGCGTTAAACTGGCTGAATGGAACAGACTGAGAAAATCAAACCAATCAGCAAAACAAAAATTATTAGATAGTAATACAACATCTCCACCAGCACCAACACCCCAATTAACAACAACACAATCACAATCAAACAATAAGATGTATCATTATGTATTGGGCGCTGCTGCTGTTGTTGGCGGTTTTTTTTTATACAAATACCTAACACCATACCTAACAACAAAGCCGCAAGCCCCCACAGTAAAAGAAGAAGAGCCAACTTCTGCAAAAAAAGAGCAACTCCTGCAGTAGACCCATTTTCTTTGTAATAGTTTTTAAGAACTAGATAAAGTACAAGTTAAGAACTAAATAAAGTACAAGTTAAGTTAGTTTATAGAAAGTACTTTTTAAGTTAAGTGCAAGTAAATTACAAGTAAAGTATGTCAACCTCGGGTGATGTCGATGGAGGAAGGACTAGCGCACAGCCCAAACACACTCACAGCTTGCTTACAATCTCATTCATATATCATGCATTCGTCACATCAAACCACTAGTAAAGTCTATAACTTTACTACACATGATCATAGAACGAAACATCAATGCATATGGAATCAAACAAAATAAAACATTCTCTCTTTCCTGAACTTCACAAAATCATTTATCTAAAACATCATTAACTAACCCGGGTATAAATAGATTTCTACTTTACCTGGCCAGGTGATCTTAACTATTCACGAATCACTGTCTTTTTCTTTTCCTTTTTTTTTCTTTTCACTGTCACTTTCACAACACGACACAACTGCTGGCACTGGTGTTGGTCTGCTTGCACCGGTCAAGCTGGACTGCTAGCACCGGTCCAGGCTGGACTGCTGGCGTTGGTCAGTTGGACTGCCGATGAAAGTGGCGCTGGCCAAGTATGAGGTCGAACCCCCGGTTTAGATAGAACAGTGACTATCAACATCGATCTGTTCTCCTTTCTTCCTTCCTGCATTAACGCATTGCACTCTCTCTCTCTCCCGAGTCTGCTCTATTAAATGGACATGGTTGCTTTCTTTTTCCTTTTCTTTTCTTTCTTTTTCTCTTCATTAGTTAGCAACTCTCTCTTTCCACATCTCTCTCTAGTCCTCCCTTTGCAGACTATATCTGGTGCTAATGCTCAAACTTCACTCCTCTCATCTCTCTGCCTTTCTCCTGCAGAGACTACACCCCAGAACCTCTCTCTCTCTCTCTGTCTCTCTGTTCGTTCTCCCCCTCGTTCTGCTCTTCATCTCCCTGCCTTCCTGTAGGCGAGAGCCTACTCCCCCGAACTTCTCCCTCTCTCTCTCTGTCTGTTCGTTTTCTTCGTTCTGCCGTTCTCTCACTCTCACATCCTTATTCCGTTCCGATCTGTCCAAAAAGGGCGAGTACCATTGGTCAGTATTTTTACCCCTGATACCCGAAGTTATCTCCCTCTAATTCCATTGGATATTCAAATCATGACAGTCACGCCTACACGCCTTACTCTCTGTGGTGGTCAATTGGTCATTTAATTGATTAGCTAGATTTCACCCCCACCACGCACTACCTTCCCCCCTTTCCTACTTAACTGGCGCCGTGTGGCTTAACGTGTGGACACTGGTCACTCTAAATTGGCTAGATGAGTCTGGTTAGGCGCCACGACGTCTGACCAAACCTACCGAGACCTGTCGGTCCAGCCACTCAGACTGTCTGGGTGGACCGGACCGTCTCCGTGGAGGATGAGGATTAGCCCCTCCCGCTGTGCCCAAATTGGCTGAGGCGATGCTTGAAGGCGTCGGGATGTCTGAGTCGGGCTTAAGCCGATTCGAACCGGCTGGCCACTCCACGACTTTGCTTGTGTTTATTTTTGACCGTGACAAAGTAGAAAAAAAATAA
>JAFLJL010016678.1:76027-91027 GCA_018398815.1 Conus ventricosus
GATCTTAAGTAAGTACTAGTTATGTTCTTAAGTTAAGTTCTTGTTAGGTTCTTAAGCTAAGTACTAGTTAGGTTCTTAAGCTAAGTCAGTCAAGTTAATCTTTTAAAGTTCTCCAGTGCCCTACAGCATATGAGAACTCAGGATTGACGTAAGTTCTCTTGTTATTGTTAGAGACTAATGATTTCTTGTTAACAGCAGTTGTGTTTTTTATGGAAGAGAGCGCAATTAACTTTTTGGGGGTTGAAATACTTTGTTTTCAAAGAAGTTTGTTTATTGCGGGGGATATATTTTTTTTTGAAAATTTCTTTATTATGCCCTTACCCTTCTTCATTTAAAAGAATTTGACTGGAAAACGCTATACACTTTGACCCAAACCAACATATTTTTTTAAAATGTCCCTTTAAGTCATCCTTCTCTTTCCAATCACTTTTTTGTTCACGTTGAAGTAAAGGACTGTCTTTAGGATATGCTGTGTCGTACCATCCTCCCCCCTTTAGCCATTCTGTTTCTAAATCATTATAGAAGTCTTTGGGGGACGTCTAGAAAAAAAAAGGTCAGTGTCTTTTAAAAGTACCTTGCTTCTGGGTACAGCGGTTTAATAGTCGTACAAAAATTCTAACATCAAAATTTTAGACAACTCTAAAACGTAAACCCGTAAACAACTGGTTGCCAGCTTAACTCTTTTTTCTTCATCAAAATCCCAAACCAGGTGTCGTTAAACTTCAAAAGTCTTGATATTGGGTTTAGAGGCAAACTTAATTGTTTTTTTCTTTTGAACTAATTTAACATCTTTACGATTGTGTACGTTCTCCAGGTTTTCCCAAAACACTGTTGTTCATCATTTTTTAAAGAAGTCTTTTTCTAAAGAAACAGTGGTTTGGGTTCTAAGACATATTCTTCTTGATGTAGGGTCTCAAAAAGGGCTCTTGAAAAAAAGAAAGATTCTTGAACAGCTTCTTTCAGTCCTTTCGTGGGTAAAACGTAACATCGTAATACACACATATTCAGTTTTTTGTTAAAGATTGGAACAAGTTTAGGCGGTTCGAGGGGGCCACTTTAACTTTCGGCTGGGGGGTAATCGTTGTGGAGATCGTGTAATTCTTTAGGATTTTTCAAGTTACTTCTAGTTTAGTCCTTATTATCAGGCGAAAGCGTGACAACTCCTAAACAGTTTTAAACATGAGGCCCTTGTATCTTAAATTTCTCATGGACGGTTGCTCTACCCCCCCATACAGATTGTTGCGTCTAAGTACATTAATAGGGGAGGGTTTGGTGGGATCTAACGTTAAATTTTGTTGTTGGCTTTGCAGTAAGGATGTGGCCTGCTAATACCCCCCCTCAGCCCATTTCAATCATCTGGATGGGGGGAAATCAAATTTTAATCAATTGGATATTTGTAGACTTTAAGAAAGCATCCCAAGATAGCCCTGGGCAGAGATGTAATGTGATGAGTCAAAGTTGTAATTTTTCAGCTGTAATCTGTAATTCTGAAAGACTCTCCCAATAAACACACTCAGCCAAAAAATATTAACATAAAAATCGCCCATTTTTGCATGTAATCTGTCCAGCTTTCTGAGCGTATTCATAGTCAAGCATTTATGTCTTTGCCCAAGACTAGAAAAGAAAGCCCCTTTTAGGAGGAAGCGGTCTCGAAAACCCTTCCCACGAGTTCATGTTTTATAAGGAAAACTTTTTTCGCACAAAGATGGATCAAAGTATTGTTTGTGATTGGAAGTCTTGTAGCGACCCCGAAATTTTTTCTAAACTAGCCTCAGATTTGGGAGAGCCCAAAAAGGAAAAAGAGTCAAGAGAAAAGTCATGTACTTTTCTGAGACTGTGAAATGCGGAAACCCTTTTTATATTCAGAAGTCACTGCTTGCATGAGAAAAAATCGTAACCTCGTAAGTTAAAAAGAAGTGGGCATTTTCCATGTTTTTAGGTCAACCCTTAATTGAAGATTACAATTTTTGTGGCGGCCCTCTAAACTTCCCATAATGTGATCGTGGTCCTTACTGCGTTGCTAAAATTCTTTATTGCAAATCCAACAGTGGTAATGAGTCAAGCGTTCTTGGTCTTCAGAGTCTAACAAGTCGAAAATTTAGTTGGTAACTGATGCAAATTTGTTTCATCGATCTAAAAATTACTAGCTGCGTGGGGCCTCTGTAAATCTGGGGGCGTTTGTGTGTTGACCCTGACCTAACAACAATAAACGCATAAAACGATCGATGGTGGGTTAATAACGTTTTTTTTTCTTGTTTTTTGGGGACCAAAGTAGGGGTAAGACGATTAAAGTCAAAAAAACACATGGACTCTTTTTGCATTTTGTGTATATTTTAAAAATAACTTTAGCCCCCGGTTTGGGTGAAGGAGTTTGGTTCACAGTCTACAAAACTTTTACAATATTAAAAGGGGCACTGCTTCATGTAGGATTCTGACCAGAAACCTTCTAAAAAGCCCTGTTGATTATGTTTTTGATGAAATTTTCAAACGCTCTTATTGTTTGTTAATACAAAAGTCTTTGTACTATCTGCAAACGGATCAAGTCTACATTTTGTTAAGGGGTTTCCCTAAATAGGGCGTTGGAGAATCCTTAGGGGCACTAGATTGGTTTCTACGACGTGTTACATTTACGGTGATTGTTTTGTTTTGCTCTTCAACGGATATATTTTAATTCTTACGGGAAAGTTTAATTTCAAAGTTCGTTCTTGTTTGTATGTTTTCAAATTAAAAACCCGTTTGCAGATTTTTAACGGGAAAGAAAAAAAAATTTGTAAAACCACACCACAAAAACACATGTTGTTGAATTATTATTTTTAAGACGCGCATTTCAACTCTACTCTTTGAAGGGGGGAAGGGTAAGAATTGCCAACTTAGGAAGAACTTTTTTTTGTCCAATTTGATCAAGGACTGTCCCCCTTTGACCAGCCAAAAACCCGCATTTTGCTTTTTCCTTGCTGGTTAAACTGTTTAAGCATGAAATCACCCATTAGAATTAAGTCGTGATAGCTAAATTACTTTTTTTCTGTTAGTTAAAACCCGATTTCCATGTTAACAGGGCTTAATAATCAACAAACGGCCAACAACACTTTTACTGCGGCTCCCTGAAGAGACTCGGGGTTTTTAAGAGGGGCGTGTGCACGTTTCAAACGTTTGTGGGTTAATGATTTCATGTCTACTTCACTGAACGATTGCTTAATTGTTTGTCGTGCAAATATTTTTCATCGATATATTTTCCCCCTCAAATTTATTTGGTCGTCATTTTTAAAGCCACAATATTTAGTAAATAAAAACAAAAATTTAAAAAGTAAGTAAAACAGGCTTTATCTTCGCCCAAGTGCCGCAACCTTCAAGACACGTAGCCTAAAAAAACCCCCGCCAATTTTTTAGCTTTTCTGAATAAACTACAGTCAAGTTTTTCACTTTGATTGTTTTTGCAAAACATTTCCCTTGGTCTTTTATTTATGATATCTTTCCAAAACCAAATTCACAAAATAATGTTTAAAAATTTTAATTTTTTCTTAAATATTTTCTTTAAATTCTTTAAATCGTTCGCTGATTTCGGCACCATTTTTAAAAAATAAAAAAATAAAAAAAAAATTAAATCTGCAAACATTCTTGCCCACACACCAAAAAACCCCTTATGGGCGCACACACAAATGCACACCACACGCCCCACAACACATCCCGGGCGGTAAGAAGCAAAAATCAATAATTTTACCTGAGGGTCTTACATAACGCCGGCGCTTTCCCCTTCATCGGACGGGCGATTGAAATCATACTCATCCCCAAATTTTTTACGAAGATATTTTTAGTGATTTGGGTCTATCGCCCCTCTGTGCCTTTTATTTTTTTTTGAAGGGTCGCGTATTCTCTTTTTTTGCTTCCACTTTTTTCTTTTAATCTACGAAGTTCGTTTTTTTTTTGGAAAGGCGTACTTTTGGGAAAGAGGTTGAAATACCGAATTGCCGCAACGCTTTCAAAAAAGCTAACCAGTCCCTTTTAGGGTTGGGCAAGTTAAAGCGGGCATTGATGGTTGGTTTGTTGAAGGCTGGCTATTGAGGCTGTTTTTGGGGGGGAGGAGTGGCCGTACTAGGATTTTTTTTATCCAATTTATATTAACAGCGTACTCACAAATGTTGTTTCGATTTCATCATGTTATTGATTCACTAAGGGGTTAGCACATGGTACTCACAAATTTTTGTTTCGTTTTTCATTATGTTAATGAGGTTAGCACGCTAGAATTTTGTCCCTATTTCCGGGTGGAAAAATTTTTCAGAAAGAGAATTGGTAAACCACTTGCAAAAATTTTTTTTACGGAAATACAGTGACAAAAAACTCATGCGCATTCCACTGAACAAAACAAAATTTGGGGCCTGCGATCAATAGGGACCTGTGTAAGCCACCGGCAGGAATCAACGTGGTGGGGCAACAATATTGAGGGCCCGCGTTCTTTCGGCTGATCATTCTCTGGGGCGGTTAAGTCTGAAACCTTTTACTTTTTTTGGGTTTTTAACGATCGTGTGTTTGTTTTTCAATGTTCTTTTAATTGCATCATGTCTCCCTGTCGTGAAGTAAACCTTTCTCCACCCCCTTTTGAAGTTCAATTTTTTGTTGTTGTAATCTCGCGAAAACCATAAGCTTCTGAAATTCTTCGTCCGTAATGTTTCATCCGTAATATTCTTATTTTTAAATCTAATGAAAAAGTTTGCTGATGCTAGGGTCACAATGGCATATGCTTTTTAATTTAGGAGTAATTTTTTTAAACCTGTTTACAATCATAGAAAGGCGCCTAAACCTAACCCGAGGCCTCCTAAAAAAGACCCCGGCCCCCCCAACCCCAGGGGTTAAAAAGCAACCTAGAACTGGCATTCCCCTAGTACACCCGATAAACCCAGTGATTAAAATAAGAAAATATTTAAAGTTTTACAATTTTTTTCCCAAAACCTATACTTACTAAGTCGCTTTCTTTTTCCTTTAAGTTCATTATTTGCTTTAATAAAAACTTTTTGAACCCCATTTTTAATAAGATTATTTTTTAAATTAATTTTGTAATTTCTTTTTAAAACCCTTCTGCAGCACTTCACAACAGAAAAACGCAATAAAATCAAAAACTTAAAAATGAGAATAAAGTCGAGTATTTTTTTTTTGCTTTGCAACCATCACGTAACTTTCAATGATACATAGTACTATTTTGTCTCCTTTTTTAGAAATTGCAATATGAGCTTAAGGGGGGGCATCCCAGTTTTCCGCTTTTTTGTATCTCTGATTAAGTTTTTCTGGGCAAATAGTACGCCCTCCTCGGGGTAATAAAAAAGCGAAAAACATTGTCATTTTCCTAGGTAGGACGATAGCGACGGGGGAAAAATTTTAACCCCACGGTTTCATTCCCCACTTTAGCGGACTTCTTTCGCGTAGCATATATTCAGAACCCGCATATTATTTCAATCGTTTTTCTGTTTTGTTCCGGGAAAAAGGGGAACAAGATAGGGCCTACATTTAAGGCTTTTTTAAAATTGTTTTTCTTATCAAAGTATACATTAGGGCTTCGCAGTTCAAACTTTTAAATTTTCCCAAACAATTTCAGAACAACGCCCAAACATTTTTCTTTTATGAAGTTTTGTATTTATGTTTTCCAAAACGTTTGCCTTAAATTTTTTACTCTTCTAGGTGGGGTATTGCTGTCGTTTTTTGTCTTTTAATTTTTGTTGTTTTTAAAAAACCCTCATTTGTGCCTCAAATCCATAAACATTTCCGGCACTCCTATTAGATCAAACTCCTTTGTGTCCTAGGTCTTTTAACTCTACTCAACGCATTTTGGAGCTAGCTCCCCCTTTTTGATTTGGCCCCGAGACATTTTTTTTTATAATATAAAAATTAAAAATTAAAAAATAAATTGTTATAAGCAACAAAAAAAACAATTTCAATAAACAAACTATTGAACGGGGGGTCAGTCCTAAGAAGCTAAGCGCTTAATTTTCTAACCCTTTTTTTTTTTTTTAATTCATCTTTGTCCCCTTATTATAAGTTTCACTTAAACATTCTTTCAAAACTACTTTGTCCTTATGTAAAAAAATAAACCGATTTTAACTGCGACTAAAATCTTTAAGACAGCATTATATTTTTGAGTTAAGAGCCCCACAGAAAAAATGCGGGCGGGCCCCTAAAGGCCAGCTTTTACAGAGCTTTTTTTTTTTTAACAAAGTTTGTTCAGCTGAACAATCTCAATAATAAACAGGGTTTTCGTTTCCCCAAAAAGTCTATAGTAATTTTCTAAACTGCTCAGTTTTTCGCAGGGTCGACTAGAAAAATTTTTTCGTCTGTCCAAAAAAACTTTTTTTTCTTTGTAAGACTTATTTTCTTTAAAGGTTGGCAGAAAATAACAATGTGTCGTAAAGAAACCGTATATTGTTTTACAAATCAATACAAGATTTTCCCACACCCCGTAATCCCGCAGATAAAGAACATGCGGATCTTTAGAAAAACTTCAAAAACCACTGTTTTTTTTTTAGAATATTCTTCCATTTTAAAAAGGCCCCATCTTTTGCTGTTTTCTTTAAAGTTTACCGGCTCAAAACCCTAAAAATGTGCATTTTTTTTGGCCGTTTTCCCTCTGCTTTCTTTCGAATATTTATTTTTTGCCATTTTCCCATCCTTTTTTTTTTCCCCTTCCAAAAAATCTGTTGTCAAAAGTGGACAAAAAATCCCAGCCAAAAGCCCATATTTGGTTTTTAAATAGTCTTCGGTCTCATATAAAGGGGAAGTTTTTACATACGCGATCAAATGGGACTCTTTGCCACCTCCAGCAAACAACTTCTTATTTCACAAAGTGTTGGGAGGAAAAAAATCCCCCCCCTGAATACAACTGATCAACTTCCCTTTATTTCACATCAACCTTCTAATTTTTGTTTTAAAACGCTTCGATTTTCTCTGAAAAAGTTTTTTTCTTCATTAAACAAAAACAAAAAACCTTTTTAAAAACTTCAAGACGTTTTAAGATGTTCCAAAATTCTCGCTTATTTTCTATTTTCTGTAATGGGTGCCATAAAGTTTTTATAATAAATAAACCCTTTTTTAACTTTTAACTGGGGTTAAGATTTTCAGCCAGTTCAGGTTTTTAAAAACCCCTCAAACCCAAAAGAAATGTCATGGTGTATTTTGCTAAAGGGTCTTCAAAAAACAACAAACGCTAGGGTTAAATGTCAGATCATAACTAAGTTTTTTTTTTTAAATGCGCCTTGGGAATTGCCTACGTCTTTAACAACTCAAAAATTTGGGGACAGAATCTGGTTGCCAAAACTTCTGCACTGCCCATCTTTAAAAACATTCTTGCACCCCCGGTTTAAAACCTGTGCTTGAGACCCTTTGAATCTTGTATTCCCTGATAAACTTTTTCCCTTTCCTTTTTTTTTTTAGGCAGCCATAGATCAAATAGAGGGCAAAAAAAATTTTGCCTCTCTTTGTAAAAAGCTTTTACCCCCAGTTTTAAATTTCCATCGTTTAACAAACCCTACCTAAATTAGCAACAACATACATTTGCACGTCGATTAATATCTATTTTTGAATGTAGTTTAGTTGCCGGCATTTTAACATCGTCAGCGCCAAGATCGGGGAACTTGACTATTAAATTTTGTCCAGGGTCACTGTTGTGGAGATTACGCTAATTTCAGTCTGCCTTTACCTTTTACCCCGTGGGGGGTCCTTCTCTTTCTGTAGGTCGAGGTCAAACCCAGAGTTCCTTTTTTATAAACAAAAAAGAAAATAAAAAAAAAATATGGCTGAAATTTTTTAAAGCAATTTATCCCCGTTGAAGAAAGAAATGAAACAAACTGGGTCCTTCATTGCAGGAAAAGCTTTAAGGGGGGGTTCTTTACCTCTAACCCGTCAAAAACATTGCGGAAAGAATTCAATCATTTTATAGAACAAGGACAGAGCTGCCAGAATTGAGATCCTAACGATTTTGAAAAAGATGGTGGGCATTTTTTTAAAAAAAACGGTGCAGGAGGACGGTAAATGCTACTTCAAAGAAAAAAACCAAGCAGGGTTTTAAAACTAAGCACAATAAGGCAAAACTCCCTATGCAAGGGAAACAATTAAACCTTTGAGCTTTGAGCCGAACCGTTTGCGTTTCGAATTGGGGCAAGAGTTGCCAACACAATCTAAAAAACAAAACAAA
Source organism: Conus ventricosus (assembly GCA_018398815.1). Classification (NCBI taxonomy): domain Eukaryota; kingdom Metazoa; phylum Mollusca; class Gastropoda; order Neogastropoda; family Conidae; genus Conus; species Conus ventricosus. The sequence continues at coordinate 84,201 of JAFLJL010016678.1, forward strand.
CCTCTTCAAAAAAAAATCAAAAAGCAGATGAACAATAGCAAAAATTGAAAAAGAGTTTAATAAGGGCAGCAAAAAACAAGCAACAATTTATGTTTTTGACCCCCCGACGCGAAATTTAGACCCTTTAAATGAAAACAAACTTAGCACGAACTTTGGGGGGTTTAAGGATGCTCTTACAACTTAAGGGAGGGACAGCGCCAATCTAGGAAAAAATACGAGCTAATATAGAGATAGAAAAAAAAAAATAAACGCTGAAGCAGTGATAAAAATTTGGGGAAGAAAAAAGGTTTGAATACAGCAGAAAATACAGAATTTAAAAGCCTAAGACGAATAGTTGAAACCTGTTACAACAGAGGCAGCTAGCAGCGCAAACAAGCAAATAAAGAAACATAAACAAATACTTTAAAGAAAAACAAAGCTAGCGAAAGAATAAGGACTCTGTTAGGGGGAAAGGGATTCAAAATTAGAAAATTTAAAAGCTGTTGGTTTGCTACTCTACACTCGTTTATGCTTTAACGGGGGGTGCGCCAACAGGGCCATAACGCCCCAACACTCAGCCTGGTAAAATTGGTTAAAAACAATTTCATCAACTAGCAAACCATTAAAAAAGTTAGCCGCCAAAACGTTGTGCTCTGCCTGGGATAATAGGCTGTTTTTTTATTTGGGGGTTTTTCTAATAGGGAAATGGGGGGTAATGGGTGACCCTCTGGATTAGGGGTGCTAGCGCGGGTTAATTTTTTGGAAATAAAGTACGGTAATCCAGAAAAGTTTAAAAAAAACAACGAGGGCGTCTTTTCGCTAGTGTACTGTCTTGAGGGGAGATCAACAGCGGGTGCTTTTTTTGGACGCTTTCGGGGTGTGGGGCGCTTATAAGGGTCGTTTTCTTCAGGCAGGCACTTTCTTTAAAATGGAGGTGAGGTCTTGTGTTTAAGCCTTGATTGTGCCCCAAGTTTTGGTCGTCTCCACATAAGGATTTTATTTTTTAAATTTTTATCAGCCAATTGCATCTAAGGGCAAGGCACTGATAATCCTGCCTCAACAAAATCAAACCCTTTTACCCAGCATTGCAAGGGAACGTCTTGATTCCCTTTTTATGCGGCAGGCAAATCAACACTAGTTAAAAGCATCTTCTAAATTAAAAATTGTTTTCTGGCACAAAGCCTTAGATTTATCAAGTATCAACTTGGTCTGGCTTTGCCCCTAATAGCACCAAACATTGTCCGGGGTCATTAAGTCTTTGCACTCCTGGATTTTTAGGGCCTTCACTTCATCTAAGATAATGTTTCCCAAGCAATAGGGTGTTTTTGTTTTAGGATCCCATCGGACTTTTTTGTCTGGTTGAAAAAAGGTTTCCCGCCGAAATCATAATTATTTCTTTTTGGCCCACAAATACAATTTGGGCCCAACCCCGATTACGGTCTAAAAATTTTTCTAAAACAGTTGAAGGATTAAAGTTAAATTCGTGCAGATTCTTTCATATTGTCCATTGGGCGTTGAATGGAAAAAACGCGTTTTTCGCTTGGAAGGGCCATTTTATTCATTAGTATTCGCCGTATGGTAAAAACAAAAAAATAATGCCTACTAAAAGGGTTAGGATGGTTTAAAAGGTTTGCTATGAAACACCACAGCCGGAGTTTCCAGTAAAACGCAAAATTTAAGAATCGGAAAAAAAACCCTAGGGCGAGATACCATGCTGATGGCACTCTATATATTATTGGCGGATTTAATATTATTACGGGTTTTCAAGTCTGACTGGAACCATTTTTAATTATCTAGCAATGGTTAGATTGCTGAATCTAAAGATTTGGGTTAAAACGCCCTACATTGTAGTGGCACTTTCGTATATTTAAAAGGTTCCCTTTTTTTTAAATTTGTTTTTTAAATAGTTTAAAAAAATGCACATCTATATAAACCAACCCAAAAAAAAGTGGTTCTTAACGCACCCCCAAATTAACATAGGCGCGGTAATTATAGGACTGCCCTTAAAGAAAATTGGTTTTTAAAAGGATTTAAAATATCGAAGAGCTAAGAAAAATGGGGATGTTTAAGGACGAAACAAGGCAATCTAATTAAAAAATTTAAAATACCTGATGGTTACTCAATTTTGTTCTTTAAAAAGAAGTATTTCAATTTTTTCATTGATTAAAAAATTTAAAGAAGCAAAATTTTTAATTTCTAAAATTTTTAAACTAAAAAAAAGGGATACTTTTCCCCAGAAGCCTTTCTCGAATTTTAGGCTTTAGACAGTGGGAAACGCCGTACATTTAAAACACAAGGGAATTTTGAAAAAGGGCTTTATGAGTATTTAGGGAGTAGACAAGCCGATTTTTCTCATGTACCCGATGTTGTATGTTCTATTTAGAAGAGTTAAAAACAGACCACAATATATTATGGGGCACCCTCTACAGTTCTACGAAGCGCTGCCGGAAATTAAGGCAGGGTTTTGCGATTATCACTATACAGTTTGGTGGAGACAGCCAATTTAAAGAATTAGTCAACCTAGACATAAATTCATTAAATATAAAAATAACCAATCAAGATGGAAGACTAGTTGTTTGTTCTAATTTATTAATATGTTAGAAGTAGAAGAGCGTACTGTAAACCCTTAATTTATATGTCTTTTTAGAGAATGTAAATAAAATTTTTTCACGATCACCCATATTATTCTGCACGGAAACCCCCATTTTAATGTGCTGATTTTGTCAATATTTGGCAGTTTTTGGCATGTTAATTTTTTGTGAAACGGTGTTAAATTTGGTCAAAACTGATATGTGATGGACGTGATTTGTATGTGAAAATGGGGTTTTCGGGCAGAATCACATGGTGGTCTTGAACCCGCATAAAGACATTCTCACAAAACACACACACACACCACACACACACACACACACACACACACACACACACACACACACACACCAACAACAACAACAACAACAACAACAACAACAACAACAACAACAACAACGACAACAACAAGAAGTTTAGCATCAACAGTGCCACACGAAAATAACACCCACGAGTTCAAGTTCAAGTTCATTCCTGACGTCACCGATCAGCTGGTACTGCTGGGAAGTACCGTGGACTAGCACACGGTCACCCGCTGTCACTGCTTTCGCACAGCCCGGTTAGCTCAGTCGGTAGAGCATCAGACTTTTTATCTGAGGGTCAGGGATTCGAGCCCCCTACTGGGCGATTTTTTTTTTTTTTTTTTTGTGCCTGTCTTTTTCACATTTGTTTTTTCGAAGAGTGTCCACAATCACCAAGTTGATTAATCTGACACTTTTGTGTGTATGATTTTTTTTTAATCCCGCCATTAAGGCAGCCATACTGCAACTTCGGGAAAATGCATGCTATGTGTAACGTGTCATCCATAGGCTACCAACGCAACTGGCCTTCTCTTCCGAAAGCTGGTAATGGATTTTACGTGTGTCAAAATGTTATGCGTGCGTTCACAACACAGAACCTCGTTTATAGTCTCATTCGAACTATAAACTATGGGAAAGGAAGTCAGAACCAATGTTAACTACGACTGAAACGGCCCGACGGAGATTCGAACCCGCAACCCGGATCCGGTGCTCTACCAACTGAGCTTATTCCGGCCCCGAGTTCATGTGACTTAATTATTATTTGTGTATCTGAATATTTTTTCAATGTGGTTGGACACTACGCTTTTGGTTTTATTTGTTGTTGTTTGGGTCGCACACACACAGACACATGCACAGAAGCACATAGAACACACACACCACACACACACACACACACACACACACACACACACACACACACACACACACACACACACACACACACACACACTGACTGACTGAAACCAATTATGTCAGATTAACTCAGGTTGTACTGACATTTAAGAAAACATTATGAACAGAATATGAACGTTTTTCATTCAAAGCAAAGAAGCATAATTAACACACAAAAATACTGCGCACATACACACACACACACACACACACACACACACACACACACACACACACAACCCACACACACACACACCCACACACACACACACACACACACACAACCACACACACACACACACACGCACATACACACGCACTTACATAAATACACAAATACACACATCTCAATACAAACACACCCATACCCTCACATATACTCAAACTTACACACTCGCACACTCAGACATACACACGCCCACACACACCCGCGCACACACACTCGCGCGCGCATACACACACATACACACACACACACACACACACACGCGCGTGCGCGCGCGCGCGCGCGCGCGCGCGCGCACGCACACACACACACATTCATACTCGAGCACTCGTACACACATGCATTCACTCTCACAAACACACTCTTTCACGCACACATACACGCGCGCACGCACATACACACCCACGCTCACACACACACACACACACACACACACACACACACACACCACACACACACACACACACACACACACACACCAACGCACGCACGCACGCACGCAACGCACGCACGCACGCACGCACCACCACAGAGAAAAAAAATTCTGCCAATTATATACAATCCTGTACCCCTTTGCACCTCCCCCCCCCCCCCCCCCTCCCCCAGCCGGGAGCGACGGGATCAAGAGAGATCGGAGCACAGAACGGGCGACATGAACAGGTTGGAGCTGGTCTCGGTACCACTTGTGTCGCGAATGAACTGGCCGTACCTAACCACCGAATTGGATGAACATAGTACACAACACAGGAGGAACACATCAAGCCGATTCGAGATGATGATGACACGTCGCATATTCAGGATACGCTTCGGTGTTTGCGTTTCGATCTGTAGGATGAAACAGCAGGGGCCCAGAAATCCACCCGTCGGACATCGACACAAGTCTGGAGCAAGCTATAAACAATAAATTTTCGCTGGTTTTTGACACGGAATGGTAAGGATTATGCCGTTACTCTTACAGAGCGACAGTGCAAAAGACGATTCCGAGATCTGCACAGAAATCAAGCTTTTCGGAAGGTCGTGCTTCATCAAACGGATGACGTGGGTGTGCTGCTGTGTGAATCAGACGACGTCGTTCTAGAATATTCCTGCGATCGTGTTCGAAGACAACTGCTTATTCTGTTTTGACAAGCAGAAGAAAGACACGTGTCATCGGAGGAATGTGTTAAATTGGCCTGCCTTCGAAAAGAAGACGCAGCGGCAACACGAAGCATCCAGAGACCCAAGCATGTGCTCTATGGCGCCTGCACGCTGTCCACGGACTGATCCAGTTTTACCTGGGGTGACCGTCGTCTACAGAACTGACAGTGAATACCAGTGACATGTTCTCGTTCTCAAATTCATCATGTACAGTGAAAGAAAAGGACATTGCTGTGGTTTCCATGTTAATGAAATCGAAATTGAGTCGCGTTTTGTTGTTGTCCATCGCGTCGATTTGCTTAATGGGTATTTCAGCCTAACATCATTTAAACTTCGTTCGTTCGTTCGTTCGTCCACAAACATCAAAGCAATATGGCTATAGACGAGATCATTTCACATACACAAACATAAGCACACCACACACACACACACCACACACCCCACACACACACACACACCACACACACACACACACACACACCGCGCGCGCGCGCGCGCCACTAAGAGCCCATATATACTGGTATTCAAAAACACCAATTCTGTGTGATTACATGTATATCCAATACATGGTAATCAAGGATCATTAAAGTATGGAACTGCTGACATATTACTCGTAAGAGTCGAACAGCTTATGAGTGTGTATGGGGAAGGGGAGAAGAGGGAGGAAGAGAGTGGGTGGGGGGAATGAAAAAGCCTTGCTCTACGTGCAAATTAGACGCCGAACCATACTGACATGGTTTTTGCCTAGAATAAGATTTTAACATTTCAAAAATTTGCAAATTGGAGAAGAAACACACACACACACACACACACACACACACACACACACACACACACACACACACACACACACACACCACACACACACACCTGTTAGGGGAAGGGAGGCAGTGACGAAGGGGTGGGGCGGTGGAAGAGTTAAAAATATCTTCCAAGTGGATGAGATTTAATAAGATAAACAGCCAACATTGCCAGACTCCAACCGTTCTCATAACTGGGATTGAAAACACTAGACATAGTCAGCGAAGCTTGAAGGACTTCATCTTATCATGAAGAGGCTGAAAGTGATTTTTTGTACTAGTACAGTCAAATAAAAAATTAGGATATCGAGAGTCTGACCACATGCACAAGCAGGTGCCGGTTTTAAATACCTACATAACCAACCATTAACCCGCAGCCTATGTACAAGGTTACGATTTGGGATTGGCCCTGGAGGATTACACACACACACACACACACACACACACACACACACACACACACACACACACACACACACACACACACACACACAGAGAGAGAGAGAGAGAGAGAGAGAGAGAGAGAGAGAGAGAGAGAGAGATAGGGGAGCGCACCAGGTATTTGTTTGTTTTGGTCGCACACACAGAGACACATGCACAGAAGCACATAGAACACACACACACACACACACAGAGACAAACACACAGAGAGACACCCACACAGACACACACACACACAGACACACACACACACACACACACACACACACACACACACACCACACACACACACAAACACACACACCACACACACACACACACACACACACACACACACACACACACACACACACACACACACACAGAGGGAAAGCGCACCCGGTACAAACATGATAAAACACAGAAGCATGTTCGAAAACTTCATCCCCCCCCCCCCCCCCCCCCCCCCTTCCCGAGAAAATA
>JAFLJL010016679.1:7500-12631 GCA_018398815.1 Conus ventricosus
TGATATATGTATGAATGAATGGTATGATCATTTTAAAAGTGTTTTGGAAAAAAGACGAAGAACAGATAATTGATATCAACCACGTTGAAGACAATGAAGACAATGTACTGGACAGGCCAATTCGAGAGCAGAAGTTTTACTTGCCATTAGAAAGCTAAAGAATGGTAAGTCAGCTGGTCCAGATGGTCTTATAAGTGAGTTCTTCAAAAATTCCGGGGAACCAGTTGTTAATTTTCCTAGTCTCACTATTTAACTATTTATTTGAGAAAGGAATTTTTCCGAAAAATTGGACAGAATCCGTAATCATTCTTTATATAAGAATGGTCATGTCAATGACGTTAACAATTATCGAGGTATTTCCTTATGTGACATTAGTAGCAAATTATACAGTTCAATTGTTAATAGTAGATTACAAGAATGGATTACCCAGAATGATGTTACAGGTGAGTACCAAGCCGGATTTAAAAAGGGATATTCGACAATCGATCATATTTTTACTTTGTTTGCTGCTATCCAAAAACAATTCGCTATAATAGGAAGTTATATGTTGCTTTTGTGGATTTTGAAAAGGCATTCGATTCTATATCTAGAAGGTTATTGTGGCCAGTTCTGATCAAAAACGGAATTAAGGGTAAATTGTATCGTTGTGTTAAAAGCATGTATAACGAAGTAAAGGCAAGAGTAAGGTCTGGGGCAACACTGTCTGATGCGTTTGAACTGTACACGAGGGGTCAAGCAGGGTGATGTCTGTAGTCCTGTTTTGTTTTCACTTTTTATAAATGAACTGGCTTTGGAATAATTGAGAAAGGTCTTCATGGAGTTTACGTTTGATCTCATAGAATTATTTATCCTACTTTTTGCTGATGACATTATTCTATTGTCTATAACAGTAGTGGGTTTACAGAGACAGTTAAATAATTTATATAATGCTGCGAGTAAATTAGAACTGAAAGTAAATATGAAGAAAACTAATATCATTATTTTTCGTAAGGGAGGGTATTTGTCGGCAAATGAGAAATGGACGTATGGAATGAGAGAGTACAAGTAGTAAATGCGTATAAGTATCTTGGAATCTATTTCTCAACAAGACTCAGTTTTAGTTCTGCTTGCCAAAGTATAGCTAATAAAGGGAAGAAAGCGGTTTTTCTCTTGCTAAATGTCTTATATAAATTAGTTGCAATGCTTTCAGTGTCTTTAGTAAACTATTTGACTCTCAGATTCAGCCAATGCTACAGTATGGTGCGGAAATATGGGCTTTTGAAAAAACGACAGAAATAGAGAAAAAGTACATTTGTTTGCATTGAAAACGCTTTCTTAATGTCGATAGTCGAACACCAAATGATCTTGTTTATGGTGAACTAGGCAGATATCCAATTTACCTCAATTCATACATGAATGTATTAAGTATTGGCTGAAACTGACCAGAATGAATGAAGATAGGCTACCGTTTAAGGCATACAAATGTTAGTAAATTTAGATTCTCATGGAAAGAAGACTTGGGTTACAAATGTTCGTCATTGTTTAAATTCTTATGGATTTGCGTATGTCTGGGACAACCAGGGTGCCCAAAATATATAAGGTTTTTTAACATCTTTTAGGCAAAGAATTATTGATTGTAGATGGCAGGACTGGCATGATCACATATATACTAGTGACAGATTTGCCACAGTACAGGTTGTTTAAAACTACTCATTTGAGAGAACTGTATATTGAGCTAAAAATGAATAGATATATAAAAAGTGAATTGACCAAGTTTCGATTTGGTGTGTCTCGTATTGCATGCCATTGCTTTAGATACAGCGTCAGAAATGAAAATATGCTTACATGCCGTCTATGCAACACTGGAAAGAAGATGAATTGCACTTTTTATTTTGCTGCCCTGTTTTTTTTTCTGTATGATCTTAGAGAAAAATTTATACAACTGAAATACTATAAGGCTCATGCAATTTCAGGTTAACTTTACTTTATGTCGTCACAGAATGAGACTACAATGAAAAATTTAGCAATGTATATTTATCTGGCGCAAAAAAGGTTGAAAATCGTTACTTCATAGAATGTTAGTTTTCAGTGTATACAATGAAGAATCTTATTTCGTTTATTAATTGTTGATTTGGTATATGTCACTGGCTTTTCTCTCGCTTAGTTATGTGAACATCCCCCTTCAGTAAGGGGCCTAGGCCTTTATCTGAATAAAAAAAAAAAATTTGAGTCTTGAGTCTCTCTCTCTCTCTCTCTCTCTCTCTCTCTCTCTCTCTCTCTCTCTCTTCTCTCTCTCTCTCTCTCTCTCTCTCAGAGAACAGGGAAATGCCAATCCTAACTCACATCGCCCTCAACTAGTTTCGGGCGGATGCGACCTAGGATTGGCATTTCCCTGTTCTCTACTGTTCTTTGATAATCCATCACACATTCTTTTTCAATAACCAAATAAAATACGATTATCTACAAACAAACTTACTGTGTAGGATTATCCGTTTTCAATACTAATTACTAAACTTTTCAGATTTTAGTTTTTGTTTAATCCTGTGTTTTTCCTGATCATTTTCAATAACATCATTTTCGCGCAAACATTCATCAAATGAGTCTCTGTCTTTCATGTGAAATAAAACTACAGTCTTTAACTGTTCTCTAAAGTCTTTTAAAACGGAGTTATATTTTGGCATAAAATCCACACACTTATTCCATCATGTCTTCCGCTGAAAGCCAGTTTTGACAAAGTGTTTCTCTTTTTAACTATATCTTTTTTCTGCCGAACAGTCATCTATAATAAAGAGTGTCTGCGTTCCTTCAAACACTTTATAAAGTATTCTAAACACTCACTCAGTTTAGTGCTAGGATCAACTAAATATACGTCATCGTCTGTCCATATAAAACCTTCTATCATGATATGCTTTGTTCCTTTTAAGTGTTGGACAGAAAATCACAATCTAATCAAAATTATAACGATAAACTGTTTGTAATAGGTTGAGGACAAATATTGTTTTTCCCACAACCAGTTTGTCCACAAATTAATGAACAATGAGGGGTTTTTGTCATAAAAGTTTAACTGCTCCATAGTTTTATAACAGAATTTAATCTAATCCAGTTATTATTTTTATCATGCTCTCCGTCAAAACCTGTTCAGTATAATAAAATCCTATGAGGCCTAAATGCGTAAGATTAATCCAATTCAGTTCTGTAAGATTGTTTCTATTTAGACTAATATTGATTTTGTTGCTTGTTGTTATGACCTTAATATCCTCGCCATTGTGAAGAATGACGACGGTAACTTTAAGTTTTCACGTCTAAGTTTTGCCAGCTAATTAGAATTTCTTTTAGAAGGACGTCACTAACGCCCACAACCCCATCCCTCCCCTTATCTTTTAAGACAGAAATTTCAAATATCATTGTGAACGCATCTCCTAATTTCATTTGCGGAATGAACTGTAATTTTGTAGAAGCATCCTTTAAAACCGTTTCTCTTCTGTGGAGGATGTACTGTTTATTCCCATACGGCTTTATTTCAATCTCTTTCCGACTATTGTCGTCTGGCATAAGACTTACATGTAAAGGCCAGAGTTGAATGCTTTTCTGAAACTTTTTTGACGGCTAAAAAATGTAAATGGGCTTATGAATTCAAATTTATGTCCCATTCTAAATATGGTTCCAAGTGCCATTGAGGTCAGGTTTTCGAACTATTTTATATTCATACATGGCCAACATTATTTGCTTCTAGATTGCGCAGCTGTTCTAGTTTAGGAAACTTTTTGCTGTCGCCAACCTCTTTGCGTTTATAATCACCATCTTTAGTGTACTCAAAACCATACAAAGCGCCTATCTCACCGTTCTGTTCAAAGTCCGCAACGTCTGCAAGGTCTTTAATTCTAAGGTTATACACCTTACAGGTGCTAATGTAACTCCCGGTTCTTCTGGCCCCCGCGACATTTTTTAGTACAGTTTATTATTTTATTTCCAAAACAATGTGCAGTTATCACATTTTACGACTTTCCCTGTTTTGTCTCTGATTTTTACATTAAATGATCCAACCCTCCCACAAACTAATCTTTTAAACTGTAAATTAGGGAATTGTATAATTTCATAATCGCAATATGCAGCTTTCCCTGACGGAAGAGCTCTTAAAACAGTTGAGGGCCTTCCATCACATAAGTTTTCATCAGTGCTCAGCTCATCTAAATGAACATAGAGTAATGAATGTAATGCAAGATTGAGCGGACTTTCCCCCTCATAAGTAGTTTTGTCTGGTGTAACACTAAAACTATGAAAGTCCTGACTGTCAGTTGCAAAGCCTAACATTTTAGCTAGCTCTTTATCAAAATAGTAACCTACTTCTTCTTCTTCAGGCTTGAATGTTAACATTGTTTTCAGATTTGCATTGTTAAGTTTGAGAGTAATGTCGAATGTTACTCATTGCTTCTTTAGTGAGCAAAACCCGTAATAACCATCAGGTATGGTTAACTGGCCAACTAAGTTTCTTCTATTGTCAACTTTTTTAATCTTATTATTCTTCTTGGATTCACTTATATTAAACCATACAACTTTGTAAAATATTTCATGAAGTGCAACCATTCTGGCTCCGCAATTGTTATCAATAGCATGTTCTAAAAACGAAGGACGGTCTTGAGTTGTTATTGTTACAAACATTTTTTAAAACGAAATAAAAATGAGTGCATTCAAATATACTGATGCAAAATATTCTGTTGGGCCGCACTATAATCTTAAAATATAGCAACTGGCACCCTTGACATTTCTGTGACCCAGACTGACACCTTTCAAGTAAAGGTGAGTACTCCATAAACAGATATCTCAACCCTCCTATTAAAAAAGACTACATCGCGAAAGTGTGGTTCAGTCATCCGATGCAGTTTTTATCAGAACCAGTTAAACTTTGCTGTGTTTTGTGCATCAACTGGTGTGGAGTGTCGTATGTGATCATTTAAATCATCCTGATCCTTTGGTGAGGTCAGTGTACAGATTTCATTTTTATTACACCTTCAGACGTATTTGATGAACTGCAAGCGCCATTACAATGACAAACCGTTTATCCATTCAGCCCGAATAGACATGAAGGCTTTTGAAAGACGTAACGATTATATTAATGTTAGACAGCATTAGACAAAAGTCGGATCAATGGTTA
>JAFLJL010016682.1:9244-22249 GCA_018398815.1 Conus ventricosus
AGCTCACATGGAATAACTGTTAGAGAGATGTGAAAATTTACGCACCATGAAACGTTATGTCCGGTGCATTGAATTCTGAAAGAGATTAACATTTTTCATTGATCTAAGATATTACGGAGGAAAGATTCTGAACAAAATTTCCGGTGCGTTTTTGGAAGGTATGTTTTAAAGAGTTGTGTGAACAAGTTTTTCGAAATGATTTGTGAGTTATTTTCGACGTGGTGACAGCCCTGATATGGCCATTTGCGGTCGGCTGGGCTATCCGCAACATTAGCATTACTATGTCATTACGACTGCATTTGAACTTTGACGATAAACAACTGAAAAAAACGGGCCATGCATTTCTCAAAGCGAGGAAAACGGCGTATGAACACGCGCAAAAAGCATTTTTTTAAAGTACAGATCTTCAAGAACCAGAATTTACCAGTAGGTGTTATCTTTCATCTCTGTCAGTTAACGGATGTTCCTATTTCTTTATACCGTTGTTCGCAATGGAAATATTATAATATTAATACTCTAGAGATATTGCTCGTAGAATTCCAGAAATATGTATTTTGGCTAAAGAGAAAAAAGTGAATGATTTCATTTACGTTGAAATTAGAATTCGCCGGTGTCAGCCCTTATCAAATTCAGAATAATCCGATTGTGGACTGGTTGTGAATCACATGATTCTGACAAACACGAAAAACCTGGTTTAATGTATTCTTTACATACGACAGGCGTTTATCAATCAAAGCGGATTAGTAACATTCTTCGGATTTCAATTCAGATAGGTTTTGACAGCCCTTGGAATTGCGAAGTTGTTTTTTTTTTAAAGCATAGACCATTGTCAAAATGTTTCTAACTTTTAAAAGGTGATTTTAAAAATATGGCTGGAAGCATTACAACAAATTTATACATATGCGTTTACAGCGATACAAAAATAACAACGGTGACTAAGAAATCTGACCGACTGACTGTCTTGGCGGGGAAAATTTATTGATCAGTTTCCTTATGCAAACATAATTTCATTTCTCAAGTGTGGATGCAACAATGATTTACTGCCTATGAAGAGAGGGAAAATGAATGCTAATCCACACGAATTCTGCGTTCGCATAAAAATGTAACATGGATCATGAGTTTCATTTTACTATGGAGTGTCAAAATATTCAGATACCTGATGAAAAAAAAATTACCTCGTAGATATTGTTTTCAAGGTCTGTGCTGTCATTTAAAATTTCATTTTGTACGAACACGAAGTCACTGTGAACAGGGTGTATGGACAAACTTGGAACATCTTTTTTACTGGGGGATGTCTCCTTGTTTTTTTTGTTTTTGTTGTTGTTGTTTTTTCAGTGTGTGCTCTGTATTGTTCAGTTCTGCTAGGCGATTCGGTGTTGTAAGCAGCATTCGTTTCGAGTTATGAGCGTGTCTTTATTTCATCATGGGAACAAGAGTCACCCTATTTGTTCCTTATTTATTATTTACTGTTCCCTTTCTCATGTAATATTTCATTCAAACTAGTCAGACCGAGGTTACTTGTATTTGTTTCTGTTCATCTGTGTGTTTGTTTGAATATATACTCCAGATCATAAAGGCTGTGCCGTCTTGAATAAATGTCACTTTGTGTTTGTTCATGTCGCCAGGCGTTGTTGTGAAGATATATCGGGTACTGGGTATACGGGCAAGCTTGCAGCATGCTTGTTCTGGGGGATTTCTCCTTTTTTTCCCTGTGTTTTGCGTTCGTAGCCGCATTCGTGTGGAGGTATGGGCGTGTTTATTTCATCATGGGAACAAGAGTCACCCTACGTGTTCCTTATTTACTCTTTACTGTTCCCTGCCTCATTGAATCTTTCCTTTCAAGTCACTATTAAGTTTAATAAGCAAACATGTAAATTTGAAGGAAAAAACACAAAATCTGGTTTCAGACGTTCAAGGAACTGCTTAGCATTTCATGATGCCGATTTGAGTCAAGTGGTGTATGCTTCGGCTAGAATACCCCATCTCCAGCAGGGGCCAGGATTTAATTTAATCCTGAAGCTGACAAAAATCTTATGTGTGTGTGTGTGTGTGTGTGTGTGTGTGTGTGTGTGTGTGTGTGTGTGTGTGTGTGTGTGTGTGTGTGTGTGTGAACGAACGAGACAGCGCGCCCGCGCACATTAGCTATTGGTGGCCCAAAGGGAAATGACAGTGACAGTTTTGTGTCGACCACACACAAGCCATTGCTTTAAGACTCACACCTTGTTTTCTTTTTCAAAATAGGAGGAAAGTCCATAGGGCATAGTGTGTGATGAGACCTTACAGAGTATGGGGATTTTGCTGACATTCCGCATCAACACTTTCCGGCATACGTTATGAAGATCTTGTTCTAGGGTGTTCCACCCGACTGATTTTTGAGGCTGAATGTTTTTTTGTTTTGTTTTTTTTCATTTAAAGCAAAGTTTGGAAGATGAAAAATAGAAGCCACAATAACACCATGAGATAATGGCAATATTTAAAGCAAAGTTTGTGAGGAAAATAGATACATTGTAAGGCAGGCGAGAGAACAGTATTTTACCAATCCTGGCTCACTTGCTTCACCACCGAGTTTTTGGGCGAAAGTGCCCTAAAAGCCGCCTATTCCTGTTCTCTGACAAGTAACCAAAAAATAACGACCCTACAAACAAATATACTGTATAGGGTTATCCGTTTTTAATACTAATTTACTAAGTTTTCAGATTTCAGTTTTTGCTTAATCCTGTGTTTTTCCTGATCGTTTTCAATAACATCATTTTCGCGCAAACATTCTTCAAATGAGTCTCTGTCTTTCATGTGAAATAAAACTACAGTCTTTAAACTGTTCTCTAAAGTCTTTTAAACCCGAGTTATATTTCTGGCATAAAATCCACACACTTATCCAGCATGTCTTCCGCTGAAAGCTAGTTTCGACAAAGTGTTTCTCTTTTTAACTATGTCTCTTTCTGCCGAACAGTCATCTATAATAAATAGTGTCTGCGTTCCTTCAAACAGTCTATAAAAACTGTTCTAAACACTCACTCAGTTTATTGCTAGGATCAACTAAATATATGTCATCATCTGCCCATATAAACTTCTATCATGATATGCTTTGTTCCATTTAAGTGTTGGACAGAAAACCACAATATGATTTAAAATTTTAAACGAGAAAACTGTTTGTAAACAGGTTCGAGGATAAATATTGTTTTTCCACCACCCAGTCTGCCCACAACTCAATGACACAATGGAGGGGTTTTGTCATCAAGTTTTAACTGCTCATAGTTTTATACTAGAATTTAATCTAATCAGTTATTGTTTTTATATGTTCTCTGTCAAATTGTTCAGTCTAATAACAATCCTATAACAGGCCTAGTGGTGTAGATTAATCCAATTTAGTGCTGTAAGATTGTTTCTATTTAGGACTATCTTGATTTTGTTGCGTTGTTTGTTATGACCTTAATATCCGCGCCATTGTGAAGATGGACAAACAGTAACTTTAAGGACTGTTCAACGTCTAAGTTTTTCGAGCTAATTAGATTCCTTTAAAAAGGGACGTCACTAACGCCCACAACCCCATCCTCCTGTAGCTTTTAAGACAGAAAATAGTTTCAATTTTCTTTATGGTGAACAGTGTCCCCTAAATTTCTCATTTGCGCTTGAACTGTAATTTTGTAGAAGCCATCTTTTAAAACCGCTTCCTCTTTGTGGTGATTGTTACCTGTTTTGTTCCCATACGGGCTTTTATTTCAATCTTCTTTCCGACTATTGTCTATTGGCATAAGACGTTCATGTAAAGGACCAGAGTTGAATTGCTTTCTGAAACTTTTTTGGACGGCGCCAAAAAATGTAAATGGGCTTATGAATTTAAATTTTATTTCCCTTTCTAAATATGGTTCTAAGTTGCATTTGAGGTCAGGTTTTCGAACTCTTTTATATTCATACTGACCAACATTATTTGCTTCTAGATTGCGCAGCTGTTTAGTTTAGGGAAAGTTTGTTGTCGCCAACTCTTTGCGTTTTAATCACCATCTTTAGTGTACTCAAAACCATACAAAGCGCCTATCTCACCTCTGTTCAAGAAGTCCGCATCGTCTGCAAGGTTTTTAATTTCTAAAGAGTATACTCCTTACTGGCGCTAATGTAAATCCTGGGTTCTTCTGGCCCTACGCGGACATTATTTTTTAGTAACGCATTATTTTATTTCAAAACAATCGTGCAGGTTATCACATTCACGACTTTCCTGTTTGCGTCTGCAATTTTTATTATTAAATGATCCAACCCCCGCAAACTAATCTTTTAAACTGTAATTTAGGAATTGTATAATTTCATAATCGCAATATGCTGCTTTCCCTGATGGAAGAGGCTCTTAAAACTGTGGAGGGCCTTCCATCATATAGTTTTCATCGTGGTAGCTCATCCAAATGAACATCAGAGTAATGAATGTTAATGCAAGATCGCGCGACTTTCCCCCTCATAAGTAGTTTGGTCGGTGTTGTAACTCTAAATCTATAATGTTAGACCGTTAAAGCCTACACATTTTAGCTAGTCTTTATCAAATAGTAAACCTCTTCTCTTCAGGCTTGAATGTTAACATTGTTTTTAGATTTGCATTGTTAAGTTTGAGAGTAATGTCAACGTTACTCATTCTTCTTTTAGTGAAAGCAAACCCGTAATAACCATCAGGTATTGTTAACTCCTAGTACCTTTGTTCCCTGTTTGTCAACTTTTAGAAACCTTATTATTTCCTTGGCTTCGCTTATATTAAACCATACGACTTTGCAGAACTACTTAACTCTGGAGCGAAAAAACCATTTTGGCCCGCTTATTCGTTACCCCCCCAATAGCAGTTCTTATTACAAGGACGGTCTTGGGTTGTTATTGTTATCACATTTTTTAAAACAAGTTAAAAAGGAGTGCCATTCAAATATACAGGCGCAAAATATTCTGTTGGGCCGCCCGCACCTACAATCTTATCACTATAGCAACTGAAACTCATGACATTGCTGTGACCCAGACTGCCCTCTTTTCATAAAATAGGTGAGTACTCATTAGAAGAGTCTATCTTACCCCCCTATTGTAACGACCACATCAAGAAAGCGTGGTTTAGTCATTCGATGGCAGTTTTATCAGAACCAGTTAACCTTTGCTGTGGTTTTGCGCATCAATGGGTGTGGAGTGGCGTATGTGCTCATTTAAAATCACATGATCTTTGTGGGTTCAGTGTACAGATTTCATTTTATTTACACCTTCAGACGTATTTTTGACTGAATGCAACGCGCATACAATGACAAACCGTTTAATCACTCAGCAACATAATAGACATGAAGGCTTTTAAAGGATCTGTACGAATTCAATATTAACATCAAGACGGGCTTTAGACAAGAGTTGGATCATATATTGGCCTAGGCGACCCTTTATTTTGTGGGCCACGCACAGAAAGTCTAACTATGACTGGCTCCTCCTCTTTAAATTTTCTCTTTTTGGCAAAACTGTTGAGCCGGGTCCCTACCAGAAGCGCTACAAACAGCATGGATCAACATTTATCTTAGGACACTTCTAAGGCCTAACTAGGGCGGGAATAGAACGAATAAACGACTCTATTCGCACTTACGTTTGGTGTTTGCTAGGTTCGCAAGCACAGGCGAGATCGAGCTTAACTGATACTGCTACTGCTTTGACGCGCAAAACAATACTTAGCTAAATTTAAGGACGCCATTTTTAAAATTTTTGTTTCTACAGTTGATTACTTCAAGTATTGAAAGACTACCCCCCCACCCTGTTTTACAATTACGCAAGATCAAAAGTAGACTTTGCTGTTGCATGGTTGATACTGCTGCCTACTGAACCTCAGACCTCCAGGTAGAAACTATTACACCTTAATCCTGCACTTCTTATAGCCGGCAAAGAACAGAAGGTTGGGAAAAACGACATAAATTCTGTGCCAGAGTAATATTACAACCAATAAAAGAACACCCAGTTTAAGTATCTACATCCCCCGACGGTCCACCCCCCCATAAGTCATTGAAGACTAAGCCAAAGTCGCGGACTCTTGTTTCGCGTATGACCATAATATGAAAAGACAGCGCTTGTCTTGGATTAACTGGCCATAGGATTACTGGTCTTGTCATCTTACTAAATATTAACCCAACTATTAAGAGACTAATGTCCATAAGTGCTCGGCCATAAAGCAACTACTTTGCTTGTGGCCAGTGACAAATAGCCAGCTGACAAACTCCCCAAGATTCCTGGTTAAAGCATCCACGCTTTACCAGCTAATTTTTTTATAGTCGCAAAGATGATCAAGTGTATTTTTACCCATGATTTATCAGGCGGACGGCGATGGCGGCGGAGGTAATGACCTTGACCACCGCCGCCGGTCATAGCCATCACCAGTATACTTATTGCTCAAATCCTCAACGCGGTTATAAACGCGTACTTAATGTGACTCCCTGCTCTCTAAACAGTGTTCGTATTCGTTCTGTAGTGTTGTTTCTTCTTATAAAATTTTTTCGATAGTTTTCTTATTCTATTTACTTGAGTTCGTAATTGGTACTCGGTTAGTATCCGCATTCTTAGTTCTTGTGCTCTTTCTTGTTCAAGATCTTTTCGTCTTTGTTTATCTTTCTGTAATATCAGGCCCTAAGTTGGCGTCATCAGCTCAACGAGATTTTTTATTTATATTTCTATGCTCTTTAGTTCACTCAGTTTGCTAAATTGTTTGTTTCTTCGCCTTGATCCTCTTAAAGATGATCAAGGCCTCTATTTCCGCCATGGGTTGCGGCGGTGTCGTGTATCGTCTTTTTAACGCTGTTTCTTCTGAAAAAACTGGGATTCTGCTTCTATTACATTTATTAAGTCACTGCCTGATTGATTTAATTCTTTAAGTTCCATGTTTTGCATTTGGTTATCTGTCGGGAGTTCTTGCAGTGTGTTTTTTTGAAAGTTTAGCAACTGCATCCTATCCTAATTTTGTCTAGCAATGCCAAGGCGGATTTTGTATCTATAAACACTGAGTCTTTGTATAATGTACCTCTTGGCTAAAAACTTTGCTGGGTTGGTTAGTTTGTAAGCCGACAGATTCTCCTTGATCGCTCTTTACAAACAATGACCATCTTTAATTCCAACACATCTTTTGGGTCTATAATTCGTGGGCGGTTCTTGGCCTAAACTTTTGTATCAGCTGCGTCTATTGTTTCAATTACGCCGCTGAGAGCGCTGAGCGATGCGTGTCAAGGGCTCATTTCACTCATGTGTGTCTCAGGATCCCAAACCGCATAATCTTCTTCGCCTTCCATCCCGCCATGTTTTAACTAAATACACTTTTTTATTTTGATTTATAACCACAAAAATGTCCACAACATATGGCTCGATTCTTGACCGTTATAGAAAGCTGAAGAACCCCTTGGCGTGCCGGGAAATTAAAGGAAATTACCTGTTCCAAATAAGCCATCTACTTTGATGCAGATTCAAATTTTACTGTTAGATTTTCCGACTTGGAGCGGATTGATTTGTATCGTGCCTGGCTCTGCACGGCTTACTTTTAAATAGAACTCGCTTCAACAACAGACCAAACCAGAACAGTTGTCCAGATTTGGGCCGGGCCCCTCAATCGTGTACGGAGATCTAAATTTCTGTCAAACTTGAGGGGCAAGAAGTATTTTCTTTAAACAATGCAGACATATTTTTAACCTATTCTGCTCTATGGCTAACGCGTCATGAAAGGGAAGATCTTGCGTTTCAAGGAAATCGGCAAATGAAGAACGCACTAACACTTAGAATAGGCGCCGAACTCGCCTCAGGGTGCTAAAAGCAGCAAATGGCTTTAGGTCTGTTATGCGTATGGTAATCGCTTTTCCATTCCCCTAGATTTTGAGTTGTTAAAGCGCATTGCCCCATACTTTCAAGGAGCATGTAACGTCAGTTGTCATATGAAACTAACTTTATTGAATACAAACGTGTTATCAAATCAACAGACACCGAGCAAAGGACAGCCTTTCAGATCATCCGTTAGAGTTTGGACAGTTGTTTGCAAACCCCTGATTTAGCAAAGTGATTGGGAATCAATATAAGTCCCAATTGCAATATATTACGAAAACGTGCGTCCGTCATACAACATATCTAGACGCAGGGCAGACACTATATGGAATTTTAGTTTTAGCGTCTCAGCAAGATCGCTTAAAGGTATTTTATTGCTGTGTGAAGATGAAGAACCATTCAAAGAGGAAGTGAAAATTTTTTAATCCAAAAATAACGAAAGTACAATGTTCGATTGAGGGCAGTCCTAACCAAATCTATGCTAGCGGACTTAACCTTATCAGCATTTTGACGAAATAAGAAAATGTTTGGGGTGGGAGGGTAGAAAGTCCAACACAGACCTTGCGGCTAAAGATCTACACCTTCACAGTGTAAGACTTGATGATTATTTAACAACAAAATACGGTTTATGGATGACCTAAGGTCAACGGAGGATAATCATTACATGGAAGCGGGAGAACTGTGAGAGACGTAATAAACATTCAAATTGATAAAGAAGAAGAAGCCGATAAACCGCTTAATGTACATTTGTTTTTAATATATGATGCGAGCTGACTATTGAAGGTAGCAGATTAAAGATATACTATACAAAATTATTTTTATTTTATAAAAACATGTCTGTTCAGTTTATCCAAATGTGCCTACAGCGCCGCCAAAAGAAGAGATAGCAGGCAATTCTGCTGCTGAAGTAAAAACCTTCAGATTAACAAACATTACACAAATGCAACAAAAACTAGAGCAGGACCTTTCAAAATACAGCAAAACCAAACGAAGGTATTCTGCTGCCTTTAATGCTGTTACATATGTCAATACTGGAGCATCGACTATTAGTGCTGCATCAGCAGGAACGAGTGTAGGTCTCTTAGCAACGGGCATAGGGCACCCGCAGCTTTAACCTCTAGGGTTTTGTCTTTAGCTCTTGGCCTGTGTTCATTAGCTGTAGGTGCTGCTGGCAAAAAATTAAAAACTAAACTCCAAAAGCACACAGCTATGGTTCAACTAATAACGGCTAAACTTAGTTCGTTAAACTGACAAAATAAAGCGCTAGCTGACTCAAACATCACGGATGAGAATTTAATCGTTTACAGGCCGATTTTGATGACTACAAAAGAAAAAAGGGTTGATCTTCAAAGAAAGGCAAGGACACGTTTTTCTCAACAGCCAGACGCCGAGCAGATAAAAAAGGAATGCTTAAAAAAAGTAAACGAAACATTAAACTCTGTTCTAAACAGCTCACTTTAAACAATGCCAAAGGCGTTTATACTTTAGTTTATGAGTCCAAGCGCAAAAAGACCGTTGATATTGGTTCTGATTAAGTATTTTTTTTTAATTTAAATAAATATTTTGAGTTAGAAAAGAGACTCAACATGGCTAAGATATATGAAGGACAAGACGAATTTTTTGAAGCAATGCAAGAAAATTTGTCAAGAGCACTGAATGATATTGATTTAGAAGTCATTGATCCAGCAAGCGTACGGGCAAGTGTTGGTCATGCTATTTCTCAAGTTCCAAGTAAACTAACAATAGACCCGCCAGTTAAAGTAATGTTAGCTGTTTAATTGACTATGTAACAATAAATGAAGAAAATCTAGAAGTCTGGGTCTCAACTAAACAGCAGACTATTCTTTCCTCTAATGACTTAACGTCTGGTTGGGCAGACAACTGCTTGCACAGTTTGACGCTGCTGCTGAAGAAGCCAAAATGAGAGGCTCTGGTTGGGCAGAGGGGCGAAGTCCTAGAGATCAGATTAAAACAGTCTAAGTATGCGCCGATTGTTGGCAAGTCTCACATTCCACAACCTCCAGCATTAGTCGCAAAAAAAGCAGTTCTAAACATAAAGAATACAGACAACAAATGTTTTATGTGGTGTGTTCTTGCAAGGCTGCATTACGCCCGCAAAAACGCAGAGAGAGTGTCTAACTATCGCCCTTACATCAATGATCTTACTTTAGTGGAATATCCTTTCCCGTTAGCGTGGATTCCATTGATCTGTTTGAAGAACAAAACAAACCCATAAAATGTTAATGTTACACATGGGATGAGGAAACAGATTTGGTGCCAATTAAAGTGTCCAAGAACAGTCCAACAATAGGCGAATCCAGACAAAAATCTGTTGACTTACTACTGATGTTTTCACCAGCGGGGCTACCGCATTACACATTAATACGCACAATGAGTAGATATTGCGGCATACTTCAAAGCATACCATAAACAAGAATTCTGCAGAAAATGTTTAACAAGAATTCCATCTGTGCAAGCCGCGAGTGAACATATAAAACATTGTAAAAGTTTTGTAGATTGTAATACAGAACTAATTACGCCCCCAGAAGGCAGTAAAGTTAGTTTTAAGAACTGGAAACGATGCAAAATTCCATACGTAGTTTACGCAGACTTTGAGTCGCTATTGTTCCTTATGAGGGCCAGCGCCACAAAAACTTCGAAAACAGTCTTAATGAGTAATCATCAGATTTGTTCATTTGCCTTCATTATTGTCAGGTCGGATGGCGCTCATTCAGCACCAGAATTATATAGAGGACCAGATGCTGCAGAAACATTCTTAAAACGCATGCAGCAAGTGCGTAATGACTGTTCTAATAATCTGAATTTATCTGAAATCATAATGACTCCTGAAGATCAACAACAGTATGACTCAGCCACGCATTGTTGGATTTGCGGTTTAGAGCTAACGCCCAAGAGTGTAAACCCCACAGTAAGAGACCATGATCACATTAGCGGGAAAGTTCAGAGGAGCTGCGCATAACAAATGCAATCTTCAACTAAAGTTTGAACCAAAGACATGGAAGCTGCCCATCTTCTTTCATAACTTGCGAGGTTACGACTCTCATCTTATATTGCAAGCAGTAACCAGCGCCTTCAGGGTAGCATGCATTGCACAGTCATCAGAAAAGTACATGTGTTTCACTTTAAATAACATGTCTTTCTACGACTCTATGCAACACATGATGGGCTCATTAGAGGCACTGGCTATGTCCTTAAAGTCCTGCCCAATAACGGAAAAATATTTTGACTCAACTCTTGTTAGAAAGGGCGTTTACCCTTATGAGTACATGAACAGTTGGGAAAGGTTTGACGAAGATACACTTCCGCCTAAAGGCGCGTTCTTTTCTAGTCTTAGAGGAAAGGACATCAGCGACTCCGATTACCGGCATGCTCAAGATGCGTGGCAGAAGTAGATTGTAAAACGATGGGAGACTATCATGATTCCTATTTAATGGCAGATGTATGTTTGTTGGCGGACGTCTTTGAAAATTATAGAAAGACCTGCATGAAACATTACAGTTTGGATCCTGCCACATTATATTTCTGCACCCGGGATGAGCTGGGACGCTTTCTTAAAGTTTACTGGAGTACAGATTGATTTATTGTCAGATTTACCAATGATTCAGATGATTGAAAACGGATTGCGGGGAGGAATTAGTATGGCGTCGCATCATTACTGTAAAGCAAACAACAAATACTTGGATCATTATGATCCGAGTAAAAGGTCTAACTATCTCATGTATTTAGATGCAAACAATCTGTATGGATGGGCAATGGCGCAATCACTTCCATTACGCAACTTTAAAATGTGCACAGGTACAAATAATATTCAAAAAGCATTAAAGTGGTTGAGTAGTTTAACGCCTGATCAGCAGCATGGTTTCATTCTAGAAGTTGACTTAGAATATTCTCATGAACTCCATGACCTGCATAATGACTACCATTAGCAGCAGAAAGTCTAAAGATGGATCCAAGAGAGCCGCCTAAACTTGTGCCTAATCTTCGAGGCAAAAAAAATTATGTCTGTCATTACAGACTTCTACAATTTTATTTAAGACATGGTTTGAAGTTAACAGCAGTTCATCGCATAATTGCTTTTGATCAAGAACAGTTCATGAAACCATACATCATGAAGAACACTGATCTTAGAACTAAATCCACAGATGCTTCAGAAAAAGACTTTTTCAAGTTGATGAACAACAGCTGTTTTGGAAAGACTATGGAGAATCCGCACAAGCGTAAAGATGTCAGATTAGTCACCAAAGAGAACGAAGCAATTAAGCTGACTTCAAAACCAAATTATCAGGACTTCAGAAGATTTCATGATCAGCTTTTTGGCATAATGATGAAAAAAAAGAAAGTCAAATTAGACAAACCTGTATTTATTGGGTTTACTGTTTTAGAATTATCAAAGCTTTTGATGTTAGAGTTTCTTTATGACTACTTTAAGCCCTCGTATCCTGAGTCCAGAGTGCTTTACACAGATACAGATAGTTTTGTTATAGATATCCCTACTGAAGACATCTATAAAGACATGGAAACCGAAGTGGCTAAAGGGCATGCGGGATGGTATGATACATCTGATTACCCTAAAGATTCGCCTTTGCATTCAATTACTAACAAGAAGGTTTTAGGAAAGATGAAGGATGAATTATCTGGAAAGGTGATTAAGGAGTATGTTGGTTTAAGGTCAAAAATGTACAGTATTTCGAGCCAGGAGAAAATCATTAAGAAAGCAAAAGGAATATCTCGCAGCGTTGTGCAGTCAAACATATCACATGACAACTACAAAGAAGCATTGTTTGGCAATAAGACTTTTCATCATGACAACGTAAAACTGCGATCTAATCTACATGAGATCAACACAACTGTTGTAACAAAGAAGTCATTAGATAGAACAAACACAAAACGGTGTTTTGTTAATCCAGAGTTTTCATATGCAATCGGGCACTGGAGAACCGCATAAACAGGGGGGTTTATATTTTTCATCAACTTTTATTATAAGATCAATCATAGCTTCATCCAATTCATTTAAATCTTTTCTCATGTTTGCTTGATGCGTTCGAATTTTTTTTATTATTTCAAGATATTCTTTTTCCCAATTTGGGGTTTGAGTTGTAGGTGATCTGGATGATTTAGCATGCATTGATTAATCCTCGAAAATGTTTCCTTAATAGCATTACACGCCTGAAATGATTCCCGTATCATTTTCAAGGT